>PVKS010032570.1:0-22446 GCA_004027875.1 Aplodontia rufa | reverse complement strand
GAAGGGAAGGGGCTCCCGTGGCCCTGCAGGGAGACGGAAGGGAAGGGGCTCCCGTGGCCCTGCAGGGAGACGGAAGGGAAGGGGCTCCCGTGGCCCTGCAGCAGGACAGAAGGGAAGGGGCCATAGATGCTGCTCAGGGCAGATATTCATTTCACCAGATGCCATTAAATCCTGCTTAGACCTGTTATTCTTAGTTTTTAAATAAATTATGTAGTTGTTGAATAAATTATTTGTGTATCTGTAATTATCTGCAGCATGATATGTTGCCCTGAATGAGGCAAATTGAACAATTTACCAAGCGGGATTACTGTTTTGATAGTCAATTCCGATTGCATTTTTTTCTCATGTTTCCTATAAAATAATTATTACCTCGCAGGAAAAGCTAGATGCTTGAAATGCTGCTTGAAGCTAATAGACATCCTGGTGTCTCAGACCAGGAGAAAGCTTTACCATTTCAAATGCTCAGGCTGGGGAAAGGGCAGGGCACTGTCCCTTGTCCTGTCCTGGGCTGTCCCGGGGAGCAGAGCAGGGTGCTGCTGGCCAGTGGGCCCTGGACCCTGTGCTGTGAGCTCCAGAGGGAGGTCAGGCAGCTGGCCGCAGGGTCATCTCTCTCTAACCTGTGTCACGCAGAGGTTGAACCACCTAACAGGTGAACAGAAGCCCCACACCACCAGACAGGACGGAGAAGCAAGCTTTTCTCTAGAATTTTAGCAAGGGGAATCCTTGATAGAACAGAAGACCTAACCACAGAGGACAGTGCTGCACCCCAGAGAGGTGAGGCCAGGCCGGGGAGACCGAGGAAAGCCGACGCTGGCATGAGGACCGTGGTATCGTGGGTGCTCTTGCGCAGAGACAGGTGAGAGGCTCCACAGTGAAGAGCCGAGAACTGGACTGTGGGTGCAAGGGGAACCAGAGTGGAGGGCTAAGTGTGCTCCATGCCCCAGGAGAAACCGGAAGCGCAGCCCAGAAGCCAGTATCCAGGAGACCACGGACAGCTTTCTAATTAAAGAAATCCCAGGAATTGAAAGGATGTCACAGATCCCAGGGAATTTCCATGAAATGAAACTGAGATGCAGAGCTACTGAACGTTTCTACAGGAGATGAGGAATGAGGAGAAACTCCCCAAACCCGGAAGGAATGGGCTACGCGGCCTCCGCCTGGCCTCCTCCTGGCCTCTGCTACCTGGCCTCCGAGATACTCACTTCTGGGCCCTCAGGACAGCACAGGCTCTGGAAGGAAGCTGCTGGAACCTCTGCCTAGGAACTTTTGCCCTGGTCTTTCCACCACCTCCGTGGCTTACTCTTGCATGTTCCAGAGTGCCCCTCAAGGCCTTTCTGAAATGCACTGGGCAGCACTCATCCTGCCCACGAACTTCACTGGGGTGACAGGGCCCACCTGTCCGGAAGCTGTGATGTGGGTGCTGGAAGTCTCTTCCACCCTTTGGCTCCTCCATCTGAAGGGGTTAACATGAGCTGGTGGAGCTGGTGCTGGGAGGCTGCGTGGCACAGCCACTTACAGCAAGGCTCAGAGCCACCATGTCCAACACTGTGTGACCGTGAGGGGTGACGCTCTGCAAGTGCTACATGGCAAAGGAACAGCGCAGGACACAATGGGCCGTAGGCAGTAGCTTAGGTTCTTTTTTGTGCTTTTACACATTTTCCAAATTAATTAGTAGGTAATAATTATCCAATTAGAAAAATGTGAGACCAGCTCCTTTTAAAAAAACAGAAAGCAAATTCAGAAGCTGGATTTCGTGCTGCAGTGGTGTTGGCTCACACTCCGTTCAAGGAGTGAAAAAGGAATATGGACTGGCCTTCAATCCGGAAGCCCATCCCACTGCATTTCCTGTGTGAACAGTGGTAACCTGAGCCCCTGCCTCCTGGGCCTGGGGTGCCTGCCTGGGGTGCCTGCCTAGGGCGCCTTCCCTCTTCCTGCCTCCCTGCCTCCCTTTGACTGGGTTTCTCACCCTACTCCAGGGAATTTCTCCTGTGCTTCTTAGTTGCCCCACAAACCTCTGCTCTCTGTCCTCGCAGCACAGCTGCCAGCCCTTGGTGTCCTCTTGTCTTGAGCTGGCCCCACCCGCACTGGCTGGCCCTCCACGCTGCTGTCCTGGTGCAGGCACATGGGCTGGGGACACTTGGAGATGGGGACCAGGGAGACCTGCAGCAAGCCACACCCAGCGCAGGGCACACAGACCTTGGCAGCCACAGGGCCTCTCCTGCACCCTGTCTGGTGCTGTTGGGAACTGGCAAACTGCACTCTTAGAGTTGAGCTGGGAAAAGGTGGCTCATGGAGAGCAAAGCCTTACCTGGCTCCCAGCTGCAGAGGCCGCAGCCTGTGCTGGAGAGTCCCACTGCTGTGGGGCCTTGGCGAGGCAACTCATCATGGCAGGGAGTGGGTGGTGGGCGAGCTGTTCCCCTCATGACTGATGCTGAAAGGTGGGTGCTCCTACCCACTGAGTGCACATCCTGGGGATTCCAAGACTGCCACCGCCCACCAGTGCTGCTATGGGGAACAAGCCTTTCACATGGGCCTCTGGGGACCTCCAGCTCACAGGATGGCACCTGCGAGTCATGATCCTGGAGGGCAGACTGCTGGCACCAGGGAGGGGACTGCCTGCCCATCCTCATTGTCCAGCACCTTGCGTCTTCGGCCCTCTCTCCAGAATTCGTTTGTCTTAATGTGAAAGCAGTTTTGAACAGCTTACCCTGAAGAAAGGGCCATCAGTAAGGGCTCAGAGGGTGCCTCACTGGCCTGACCTGCGGAAAATGGCTGGAGCAGAGGCAGCTGTCCATGGGGGACCGGTCCACTCTGACGAGCTCCTCTTCCAGCCAGTGCTCGCTGCACAGGGCTGGGTCCCAGAGGACAGAGGCTGTGGAGAGGCCCAAGGGACGAGGCTGGTGAGGTCCTGGTGTCCTGTCAGTGAAAGATGCTAGTGGGAGAGGATGGGTCAAGCTGAACCTGCTCGTCCCGCTCCATGAGGTTTTATCTTCCGTGTCACCTTCTAAAGTGATGGCTCACACTTGGTCCAGAGAGCAGGCTTCCTGCCACCACGCTTCACAAATCAATGTAGACAGGCTGCACCATGGCAGAATCGTGCACTCAATCCTTGTTCACCGGAACCTGTTGAGGGCACCAGCGTCCCCGAGGAACGTCTGGAGATGTCATAGCCCATCAGCGTGCTGTGAGCATTCTGCAGTTTCTTCCTTATGCTCGTTCTAGTCCAGGACGCAGTGCAGGCTGGCACGTGGCCTCCTGGGCTCCTCTGGCCTGTGATGGACTCTGGGTGTCCCCTTGGTTCTGAGGACCTGGAAGGCTGTGTCCTGCGTCTGTGGGCAGCTCTGAGGCATCGGAGCTGGGTGCCTCTCTCCTGCCCCCTGTGGCTGCATGGACCGCAGTGGCAGAGCAGAAGGCCGTGGTGGAGGCCCAGCCTGGGTGTGGCCTGCTGTTTGCATCTCACCCTCCTCGAAGCGCTGGCCGTGTCCTCTGTGGCTGGTCTGCATCTCGAGCCGAGCGCTGACTTTGCATCCCGGTGTGGCCAGCTCCTTCTCTGTTAGGTGGTTAGCAAATGTGGAGGCATGGGGTGCAGAAGGATCACCGGGGCTCGAGCCATGAGGCACTGGGAGCTGGGCAGTTCCTGGTGAGCTGCTGCCAGCCCCTTCCCTGATGGGGTCCAGCCCTGTGGTGCTGACTCAGGAGCTGCCGAGATGGAGCCTGAGAACTTTCCCCCCAACAGGGGACCATGGAGAAGAGCCAGGAGGAGTCTTCCTGGGTTTCCAAATACACCTGTGAAGCTTCCCAGGTTTCTAGAAGAAAGTGGCCTTCTGGTGGCCCGGCACCTTGGGTTGCTTAATCGGGTATCACTGCGCGTCAGTCAGCTCTTTGTAACCTGAGGGGTGCAACTTAGAGGAGATGAGATCTGCTTTGGCTCATGATTTCAGAAGTCTCCG
Source organism: Aplodontia rufa (assembly GCA_004027875.1). Taxonomy (NCBI): domain Eukaryota; kingdom Metazoa; phylum Chordata; class Mammalia; order Rodentia; family Aplodontiidae; genus Aplodontia; species Aplodontia rufa. The sequence continues at coordinate 18,496 of PVKS010032570.1, read as the reverse complement.
TCCATGGTCGGCGGCAGAAGTGTGGTGGGGAGAGCTGCTCAGACCACGGCTGCTGTGGAGGACAGAGAAGGGGACAGATGTAGCCCAGGGCCACTCCTCCAGAGGCCGTCTTCCCTCAGCTACGCCTATTGCCCACAGTTCCTACCCTGTGGTCGGTTAGGCCGCTAACTCACCCGGTAGGACTGATGGGCTGGAGCCCTCATGATCCCATCACTGCCCCTCTGAACACAGCTTCGTGGCCAGCCCCAGAGCATTTTGTAGGACATTCCAGACCCAAATCACACAATTGTCAAAGACAAAGCCAGCCCTTCCTTGGATTTGACAAGGAATCGCAGCATTGATGTTTGGAGGCTTTTCTGATTCTCTCTAATTCTTGGAATCGTCAGAGCTTAGGACAATTCTTGGAATTGTCCAGGCTTAGGCCTCAGGGAGGAAGAGGGGAACCTGCTCAAGAAGTTCTGGGGACAGGTCTGGCAGGGCAGGCCAGGAGGACTGAGGAAGGCCAGCCTCTTCCCTTCCTGCTACCACCTCTGTGTGACATCAGCTGGTCAGAGGGCGTCTCTGGGCTTCAGTGGACAGGCAGATAAGGAGTTGACATCCAGGCTCCTTTGCTCTTTAACACTGAAGGTCTTTCTGGTTTATTTACTAGGATAAAAGCTAAATTCTCAGAATAGGAGGACCCTACACATTGCTCTATGAAGTTATTCATTTTTCACCGACATCTTTTAACTCTGATTTTGCTCTGGTAACATGGGATCGTTATTTGGTGCCCAAATGCCTGCGTTGGCCAGGTAGGAGCTGCAGATTGGCTTTAAATTGCCTCCCATGGCTCCACATTATTAGCTTCTTTCCTCTAATTCGATCACAGCCCCTGTTGAGTGTCTATGTTCCTCGTTATACCCTCGTTCATTTAAAAGTGTCTTCCTTGTGCCCTTCAGCATATCCCTACCTGATTGCTGTAGGAAGAAAAGCTAAATTAAAATGCAAATAAACTGTAGCCAACCCCTTTGGATATATTACATAATTGTGAAATTCAAATATATTTTACGGTTCTGTCTATATTTTTTTCAGAATCGCTGCATGTGAATCTCACATTTCTGTGTATACCATCCCTGAGCACTTTGCATATTGTTGCTTATCAGCTCAATTTTGTGGACAATTAGAAAATGACACAGATGAAACTCAGTTACCGAAGTATCGCAAGGCACCCGTTCTTCCCTGTGGAATCGTTGCTTTCCTCTGCTTTTCCCAATGTGTCGTTCTGTGTAGACCTTTCCCTTGGTTTTGTGTGCTTCCTCCTGGCTTCTCCTCATCCTTAGCGACCAGGCAGCTTCAGCAGCTCTGCCCACTTCTCTCAGAAAGAGAGGAAACAGGACAGAGACGACGATTCTTCACCCTCCTCTTTCCCTCACCTGCACCCTCCTCCTCGATATTCTTGCCTGGGGATTTTACCAAAAATGTGTCCCCTGCAATGTGTGTCTGCTTCTTACCCTCTGAGGAACTTCACTTGTCTGAGATAACAGAAAGGGTGGAGATGTACATGCTCATGCGGAGCATTTCATTTAAAATAATTTAAATCTCCAGAGAACACCAGGATTGAGATTCCTGGCAAGGTGGCGAGCTGAGACTCCCCTAGAACACCTCTCCTTCTGGCCAAGCCCACTCAGCACCCAAACAGAGCACCACAAGACAAAACGAGGTACTTGTGATTGGGAACCTTCTGCCTCCTGTCCCCAGGGAGATTCCTGTCAATATGAGATTCACGCGATGCTGTCCTGGAGTGAGATCGCGTGAACGGCGACCGGACAGGTGAGTCAACAGGCGTGCTGACCACTGCTGCTGGCTGGTGGCACGGGACTCACGGCACCCGCTGCCCTAGGTCCTGACCCAGGATTGGGCTCCTGTGCAGCGTAACTGCCTGAGACGGCCCCAGAAGCACTCCTCAAGCTCCAGAAAGTCCCTGAAGGAACTGCACCCTGCACACAAGGAGGTGCCAAAGGAGACAGAAGCCTGGGGGCCCAGCGTCCAGCATGAACTCTTCCAACTTGAGAGAAGGATGCTCAGGGAGATTTCAAGGGGATCCTTATGGAAACCTAATTGTCAACATTTTCATTATAAGAATATATCCATGTGTTTTTATTTGCTGTATATTCAGACATATATTAAGGTATTTTATATATTAAATATATTACTAATGCATTAATTCATTTAATATGTCAAACGTCAGTTTTAAATATTCAGTATGTTATATATTAACAATATTAAGTGTATCTAGCAATTACTCTAATAGACAGTCGTCCTTGGAACAGAACTGTTGCTACTTGGGCCTTGGCACACTTAGCATGTTAAATACATTTGGTATGCGTGTGCACACACGTGTTCTTAGCATGTTAAATACGTTTGGTATGCGTGTGCACACACGTGTTCTTAGCATGTTAAATACGTTTGGCATGTTCTTGTGTACACAGTTTGCCCTCTTGATCTGTGCTCTGCAGTTTCCTCCTTTCTGAGCTGTCTGCCCCTCACTTTCCAGCTGGTGTGGATGAGCTCGTCCTCTGACCTGGATCTGAAGGTCTGCCTGTGAGCACCGGCTGCCCACGTGCTCCCTGGGCCTGGAGGCGGACGGTGTGAAGGTGGATCTTCCCAGCAGACTCCTGCCCGGCAGCCTCCTTCCCAGAGGTCACCTCTGGTTGTGACTTTCCTCACTCTGGGGACTTCCATGGCCGGCCCTGCACTTCACTCCAGGTTCATCATTGTTGTCGGTGGCAGCGTTGGTCCAGTCCCAGGGACACAGGAGGTGGGCAGCTGTGTCATGCAGTGGGGGCAAGGGTTTGGGGGTCAGGGCAAGACTCTCGTGCCTGCTCAGGCAGTGGTTCCCCCTTGCTAAAGAGGAGACCAGCCCCGCAGTCATGTAGGCTACAGGGATCCATGTCCCTCCACCTCCCCTGTGCCCACCACTCTCTGAGCTTGGTCATTGAAGGCACAGGCACAGGAGAAGGTGGTGATCAGAAGCAAATTCCTGCTAGCTGCTGTAGAGAATCAACACAGACTGGGCCAGACACCTGCTAGAAACTCACACTTTAGGCAAATGGTAAGGGGAGTGGTGTGGGTCTGGTGGTGGCAGAGTGAGTGGTGACAAGTGGCTCATTTGCAATGTGAAGTCAGAGCTGTCAGGACCAGCTGTGGGAGGCAGGGGAAGAGGAATACAGACTGCGCGGTGTTCTTGTCCTAGCCGTGTCCAGGACTGCTTTGTGGTGAACGGCCGTCAAAGCTGCTCTGTGCACATTTTAAAACTGGACTGCTTTCCAGGGATGCAAATGCATGGTGGAAAGAAACAGTCTTGAGTTCAGCAGAGAAGCTGGGCCAGAGACACAGATGTGGACAAATTCAAAATGAAGTGCGTGAAAGCCAGGGTGAGTGGGCCAGGGTGGGTCAGAAGGCGAAGCCAGGCTGTGACACTCCAGTGCGCAGGATACAGGAGATGGCGCACAGCCATGGTGGAAGGTCCTTTCCAGCGGTGACACGGGGACAGCAGAGCATAGAGGAGGAGTGCTGTGGCCAGAGTGGAGAGGAGGAGGGCAGTGGCCATTAGTGCCCCAGCTGGTCAGCTTTGTTTTAAGGCATATGTGAGCCTCTGCACCTAGACATAGCCTCTTCTGTTGGACTCTGGCCTCTCCAGAGCTGCCTCCCACCTCTCTTGCCCACACTCACGATGCCACCTGCAGGGTTGCAAACACCTGCACAGTATGGCCAGCAGACAGGCCCTGCTGAGTGTCCACACTGCATCAGACAGGACGGTGTGTGGTCAGGGTGGCAAGAGGAGCGGCTTAGCTTGGGGGCAGCAGGTGCCTCCTGGGCCTGGATGAAGTGGGGGGAATGGGATGTTGAAACGGAAATCACACCCCTGGAGTTAGTAGTGAAGGGGCTTCCAAATTTTGGGCACCCAAAGCTATGCTTTCCCAGTAGTCTTTGAGAAGTGTCCACTGAATTTCCACAGCTCTGCCAGTTGCCACCTGAAGCGACTGCGGTCAGATCAGAAAGTGCAGATTAAAAATCATTAAAGTGCCTTTAACATTAGCAAAGTGAAGGGTAGAATCCAGGGTGCGGGGACTGTTCTAAGGCTCTTGGCGCTGCCACATGAACTGTGTGCTGGGCTTAAGTTGGAGGAGTCGGTGGCACTAGTTGTTCTGTATCTGAAGCTCGTCCTCAGGGAATGGATCTCAAGGAAGTGGCTCCTTAGGGCGCTAGAGGAGAAGCCCACGGTGACCTGGGGTACAAGTATGCCATAGCGACACTGGGGGCAAGAGCTGGACACCTGCCAGAGGCCGGCCTGGATGGCACAGCTGCGTCCCCAACATGAAAACTCTTAGCCATTAAAATGGCCCAGGGCTGCTGAGCTCTGCACAGCGAGAGTTGTTTAGACACCAGGGGTGGAGGGGGAGACACTGCTGGAGAAATAGAGACAAAGACAATCTGAGGGAATCACGGGAGCCTGGGGGCCAAGTCTCGCCCCGCACATCCTTGACTACTCATGGGGAGTGAAGGACTAGGAGAGCAGAGCTGGTCATCTCCTGCCGTGAGCCACATGGGGGCTGTGCCCTCAGCCCCTGCTTAGCCGGGTCTGCCACCTGTACGGGCCTGCGCTCGCGGGCAGCGCTTTCACTTTGCTTTTGGCGTCTGCTCTCCGACTGCTGCAGACACCTGGGGGCAGGAGGAGGGAGGTTTGTTTGAACAGAACCATCTCTCGGGTTTCAATGGAGCCCTCACTGCCGGCGCCCTCGTAAAAGCACCTCAGGCTCAAGGACGCGTCCACATCTTTCCGTTGCTCTGGGCCTTTTCCACACATTAGGCCATGGGTGTGCCCCACAGACTGGGTGTGCGTTCATAAAACCCAGGAAGGCACAGTTTACAGAGCGTGTGTGGCTCTCAGACCACACACAGAGTGAGGCGATGACCACAGTCCCGTGACCATGGCCGCTGACCCCACTACACAGAGGTGATGACCACAGCCCCAGGACTGTGCCTGATGATCCCACTGCACAGAGGCAATGACCGCAGCCCCAGGACTGTGTCCCCTGACCTCATTGCACAGAGGTGATGACCACAGCCTAGTGACCATCCCCGCTGGCCCCACTGCCCCCAGGCTTCCTTTCCTTCATTCACTCATCCATTTACTTATGGAAACAGTACCAGCCTGCTTGTGACTCCCTTGGGGAGTGTCAGCATGTGCTACACCCTTCCCCCTCCCCCATGCCACCTGGCAGAGTCCTAGACTTGTTCATCCTACAGGCCAGCAAGTTGTCCCCAATGTCCTTCATGTCCCCACTCCCTTCCCCTCCTGCCCCTGGTAACCACCACTCTGCTGTTTCTATGCGCTTGAGTACTTTTTAAAAGACAGATTCTACACATGGGTGAGTTCATTAAGAATTTTTCTCTACTTTTCTTTCTATGTCTGGATTATTGCCCTTAGTGTAATATGTATTCTCCAGGTTCATCTGTGTTTCCTTTTCCTCATTTTTAAAGGCTGAGTAACATTCCTCGTGCGTGTACACAGTTCCCCTGTGTCCCCCTCCATCCACACCTGTGCTCTCCTTGATCCCACATCTTGGCTGTCGAGAAAACCTCTGCAACCTGCGCACAATGTTGCTGTGCAGCGTGGATTTCGCTTCCTTTGGGGAACAAGCGGGCTGACTGTGTCATGGGTGTCCCTGACCTGAGGAATCACCCACTCCGTCTCCCCCACTGTGGCACCACGTGTTATTCCCACCCGCTGTGCTTTCCTCTTTGATAACAGCCTTGCTGACGGGCTGTGGAGTGATACCACGGGAAAGCACAGGCTCTCTAATAAACAGAAAACCACACAGGAGATCCAGGTGGATTAAAGCCCCTTGGGGGAGTGCGGAACTCTGAAAGAACACCTGCAGGGCCCCCCTCCTGGCTTTGGCAACCACGAGTTCCTATTATTTGGAAAGATTAGGAGACAAACGCTGAATTCACCACGTGGTGCCGTGGTGCCGTCAGATTGGAAGGCATTGTTTGCAGACCTTCTAGAAATCTCTTTGCAGTTTTAGATGCCTGAATTGTTTGTTTGCTGCTGTAGTTGCCCAAGTACAAATTGTGCCAGAAGCTTCATGAGAAGCAGTCCCAGGACTAGAATCAGAAAAAGGCCGAGCCTGAGTGGCAGGGCCTCTCCAGGGACAGCCCGGCGCGGCACTTGCCTGTGGAACTGCGGGGACAGGCTGCTGGGCTGAGCAGCCACGCGCTGCCTCTCTGGGTTTCTAACGGGGGTCTCCCGGAAGCAGCTGTTGGTGAGCATCGCCCTCCACTAGGGAACTGAGGAGCTGTAATGACGACGGTACCAGTTCCACTGCTAAGGCGTCAGCGTGTAGGTCGTGTCTGAGATGACAATTGCTCCAGGCCTTTACCCTGCTCTCATGAAATCAGCTGTCTGCTGCTGGCCTCCTCTCCCTGAAGGTCCCTCATGCTCAGACGTCTCTCGCAACAAGAGGATGTCACAGGGATTCTTTGAGGGAGTCACATGCTTGCTGAGCCCGCGGAGCGGGAGCCGCTTCCTTCATCCTGCCGCACGCGCAGGTCAGTTTGGCAGATGAAGCCTGCTCTTCTCTCTGAGCCCTGCCGTGCCCCTGCCTCCCCTGCCCAGTGCCCCCCACCTCCCCTGGACTCTGCCCAAAGCCTTTTGCCTCCTCTACCTGGTGCCCCTTACCTCCCCTACCTGGCACCACCTGCCTCCCCTGCCCAGTCCCCCCTGTCCAGGGTCTCCGCGGTGACCCTGCTTCCTGGTGCAGCCTCTCCTGTCCCTTTAGCGGTCTCCCTTCCCGCTCTCTGTCCCTTGCTTCTCCTGCAGGAGCACGCACTGTGGAGGTGGTTAGCACTGTCCTTTTCTTGGATATGCTTATATGCCCTTTAATCTTGAGAATCACATATTATTTTACTTCAGGGAAGATTTTGTGGATTGCAGTTTTGAATGGCTCTGCTGGTGCTATTTATTTGATCTCTTATCTGAAGTGCAAATTATGAATATATTGAATTTCAGTTGCCTTTTCCCTAATCACAGAGTTTTTTTGTGATCTGAAGATTAAACATAAGAACACTCTACCACTGAGCTATGTCCTTGGTCTTTTACTATATCTTATTTTAAGACAGGCTGTTGCCAAATTGGCCTTTAACTTGTGATCCTCCTGCCTCAGACTCCAGAGTAACGGGAGCCACTGGTGCGTGCCATGGCACCTGATGGGTGGCTTTTTTCTCTATTACTGTGACAGCTTTTTCTTTTGTCTCTTTTCTGTGTTTTTATTGGTGCATTATAGTTGTACATAACGCTGGGACTCATGGTTACTTACACAGTTGTACATGCACACAACGTAATGACATAGTTTGCCCAGTATTGTTGCCCAGTATTTTCTCTTTCCCTCTCCTCCTCCCTCCCCTGGTCCCTTCTTCTCCAGGGCTGGTCTCCCTTTGGTGTTCATGAGTTTCCCTCCCCACCACCTTTACTCATTCCCTCTCTAGCTTCCACCAATGACCCGACCTTCTGAGTGGGGCTTATTTCACTTAACATAAAGTTCTCCAGCGCTATCCTGCCAATGACAGCTCCGTTCTTCCTGGCTGAGGGAAACTCCATTGTGTGCCACATTTTCTTGACTGTTTGTTGACGGGCACTGGGGCTGGCTCCACAGTGGACACTGTGGATCCTGTTGCCGTGGACAATGGTGGGCACGTAGTGCTGATAGCTTCTAATTTCTCCTTTATTTTGGTGACCTTTCAAAATGTCCTCCCTGTCTCCAGCCGCTTCGAAGCTGCTGTTTTGCGGGACACTTGGGACATGGCCTGCACAGCTCCTGCTTGCTGCTTTTCTCTCTTGAACTTGGCACCTCTGCTCTGAGTGCACTCCCTTGGAGTTCCTGCTTCCCCCATTTTTTGATACTAAGGGGAAGAACTTGCTTGAATACTTATTTTGTTTCCTGAATTGATTTTGTCATTTTGTGTCCCTGTGAGTATTCTTGTTCCCTGCAGGGCCACTGTGTGGGTGGTGGTGATTGACATTTCCTCCCTAGTGGTCCTCTTGTTGGTCACAGGGTTCTTTCCGGCTGGGAACCAAAGGCTCGGGATGGATGCCCTCCCCAGTGGCCATGCTGGCATCTGTTCTGGGTTCCAGGCTCCTCAGCAGCTGCTGAAAACGTGTTCATTTGCCTGGCTCCATCACTGGGGATTTTGAGGTTAATGCTTGGTACTGAGACAGTGATGATCTTCCTAAACAGAGGCCAGCTTACCTTACAAGGCTGCCCCAAGGAGAGGAGATGATTCATCTGTGGTTGAGGACACTCTGGATTTCAAGCTGTCCTTCCGCCTGGCTGTCTTGGAGGAATTAAACGAGGCAGGTGAATCCACGCTTTGCAAACACCAGAGCATGCAGGGCTCACGCCTGCCCCCCAGCGCCTGACACGGAGAGCCGCCCCCCCCAGAGACAGAGCCCATGTGCATGTCCAGACCAGGCTTGGTCCACACAGCTGCCCCTGTGCCCCTTGGTGGGGACACATGATGTCCCCAATATGTGACAAATGCCCGAACGTATTTTGCAGGCACCAGGTCTCTAAAAAGCAAATTCCTGTCCATGACCTGCTTCAGATTGTGAGAGGAAGAATGATCACACCTGCGGAAGAGACAAGCTCAAGGTTCACACCAGGCAGACTCATCCCAGAGTGGAAAGCAAACAGAAACCGGCTGACTTTCCCTTTCACTAAGAGCGGCAGTCAGTGAATACTTGTCTCCTGAATTCACATTCACAGTCGGGGATCTAAGACAGCAGCAGGACTTGGTTCCCGTGGATGGGATTTTAAATTGATGATACAGAAAGAATCTGCCTGACAGTAATCAGGTTGTCACAAAAGAACCAACTTGCGGGACGACATCACGCTCCTCGATGCTGCGGAACACCGGTGTCTTTCATTCTTATTAAGACGGAACGCAAGGCACTTTCCTGACAAGGGTTCTGTTCGTTCATCACTTGGAAACCTCGCTTCCAATGCGCGGTGGGAAGGTTCTTGATGAACTGTGACACACGGGGCATTTCGCAAAGGGAGATGCAACTTGGTTACCAGCATCAAGTCACAATTTTTTTCTCGTTACCATGAAACAGAATAAAGCAAATCTAACCACCCAAGGACACGATCCCACTTGTGTGCATAGCTCTCTTCAATATTTACTACTTAGACTGTGTGTCTCTGTCCACAGAACTCAGCCTTCCGCTCACCCTGCCATAAAACGTCTCTACCTGCGGCTACTACTGATAAAACAAAATGAAAAACTCAGTTTTGAAGATTGCATGATTTTGGTAAAAGCATCGTTCCTTCACAAACTTTCAAATTGCCAGTTTTTACATTATCACAGAGGACTTTTATTAGTAAGACTTAAGCTTTTAATTACAAACTGAAAATCATTCACATGACTTTCAAAAACAAAGTATTAACTAGCATTTACAACTATGTATTGCACAGCTATGTAGAACACATGCGCACACACACACACACACACACACACACGGGAGAGGCAAAGCACAATCGAATTCTTCATTGCTTTATGACAACAACAGACAGGAAGTGTGTATGATATGCTCCCAGTCGATGTGGATATTTTAAAACCCAATGTGCTTTCCCCCTAAGGATCTAGGAAGACTGGTGTCTCAGCCTCGGCTTCAGAGCAGGAAGCAGGTGCCTATTGCTGAGCTGTGGCTGCAAGGCATGAGGGCCACACATCCATTTGACCCACGGTCTGCGCCCTGCACCGCCTGCCGTGGGTATGGAAACCAGCTAAGTTCTCATGGCCTCTGAGCCAGCCCCATGGCAGGCAGGTCTGAAGTGGTCCAGTCACCGGCCACCACTCTGCTCTGCAAAGTCACCCTCCCTGCACCTGGCCCAGTCCACCCCTCGGGTTTAGAAGCTGAATGCCTGATTTCCTTGTCCTTTTTTAAGATCCTTTATGAACCCGTAGCGGCTGGGTTGGTAACTGCATGTTCATTCGTGCGTGTCACATAGTCGTCTGGTCAATGTTTCCTATCGTTAGTTTCTAATCTCATTCTATCGCGACTTGATAGAATGCAAGGGATTACCTTTGTTTTCTGTACTTGCTGAGATTTGCTTTTCTCCCTAACGTGTGCTTTAAGAAAATGTCCCATGTATCACAGCTTATTCTTAAAGAAGTCACCACCCGTTCAGGCCTTTTGCTCTGGAAACGGCCAGTTCACATCCTTTGGCCATTGTCAACACGCATTTTACCACGGGGTTGTAGGCTGCACTTGTATGTTTTTACTTTCACCTTTCATCTGATATACACGTCACACTACTAGCATCCCCCCGTCACTTCCTCTGCAATGTGTCAGTGCCACCTCTGGTGGCACCATTTTGTGTTCTCATGTGGTCAGATCTGCCAACCTTTGTTCCCAGTTCTCTCTATCCTGCTTTTGCTTCCTGTACATTGAGTTCTTTAATCCATTTATGATTGATTCTGTGTGGGATAAGGGCAATGATTCAATTTCTTGCTCCAGACTTGGTGGCTGATTGTTTGAACATCATTTAATGTGTGGCCTGGGAAGGGGACTTCAGGGTTGTTAGCTGCCATTGACATCACTCATCTGCCTGCTTTCAGTCTCTGGGGTCTCTTTATTCTGAATTTTACATACAGGCAAAGAACCTGCGTGAGCTCAGTTTGCTTACATCAACCGTTGTTAGGTCTTTCATCAATCCTGAGCACCGGGACAGCCGGTTGCCCTGCTCTGCTCTGTGGCTGCCACTAAGAAGGAGATGGTACTGGGGCAGTCTCCTCTCCTGCCCTCTGCAAGAGAGAGTTAGTAGCGTCTGACTGCAAGCTCAATGTATTGCGTGTTCATGCTCACTTTTCACAAAACATGGAAATAACTTGAGTGAGAAACACTCTTGAAGCACTGACCTTCTACCATGTTGGTGCCAGAATAGTTAAACCAATGAACTAGATTACTGATTGCGTCTGCTATAATTATCCAAGAAAATGTTTTTGATAAAGTCCAGCATCCATTCATGTTGAAAATACAGAAGAAACTAGGGATAGAAGAACAATATTATCAAGGCTGTATATGATAAACTCTATGCCAATATCATACTGAACAGAGAAAAGCTGAAAGTGTTTTCTCTAAAATCAGGAACAAGACAAGCATGTCAACTCCTGTTCCATACTGTTCTTGAAATGCTAGCCAGAGTAATCAAGCAAGGGAAGGAAACTGAAGAGTTATAAATAGGAAAAGAAGTCAAATTATCTGTTTGCTGATGACATGATCCTATACCTTGAAGACCCAGAAAACTCTACCATAAGTTTGATAATCTTCTACTGGAAGTCTGAAAAATAAGAGTTCAGCAAAGTAGTACAATGCAAGATCGATATTCACACATCAAAAACTTTTCTATACTCTAACAGTGATTCTGCCAAGAAAGAAATCAGGTAAAACTATGTCATTCATAATAACCTAAAAACAAACAAACTAATAAACCAAGAACAACTTAGGAATTAATTTAAACAAGGAGATAAAAGACCTCTACAATGAAAACTATAGAACACTGAAGAAAGAAATTAAAGAAGACCTTAGGAGATTTCAAGACTTCCCAAGTCCTTAGGTAGGAAGAATCAATATTGCCAAATAGCCATGTGAAGAAAAGCATCATACAGGTTCAACGCAACCCCTTCCAATACCAATGCCACTCTTCATGGAGCCAGAAACATCAGCCTTAAAATTCATTTGGAAGAATAAGAGACCCAGCATAGCCAAAGCAATCTTCAGCAAGAAGAGCAATGCTGGAGGCCTCCCAATGCATGATCTCAAGTGATACTCTAGAGCTGTTGTAACAAAAACAGCCGGCTTTGGCATCAAAATCAACATGGACACCAGTGGACTAGAACAGAAGACTCAGAGACAGAACAACATACTTACAAGCATCTAATACTTGACAAAGATGCCAAAATTCTACTCTGGAGAAAAGATAGTCTCACTAGAAAATGGTTCGGGGAAGATGGATATCCATATGTAGAAGAGTGAAAGTAAACCCCTATCTCTCACCTTGCCAGAAAGTCAAATGAAAGCAGGTCAAAGACTCAGGAATTCGACCAGAAACTTTTAATTGATTTGTTCTTTCTCTCTCTCACGCTGCCCCTCTCTCTTTAAAAAACAATCCCCCCAAAACAGCCTTGTGTGTCACCCAGTATGATGCAATAAATTCATAATTTTCTGAAAATCGGGTTTAGCCCAGACTAGATCTAAGAGTCGTCAGAAAAGTAAACTCTTGTGCTTCAGAAAGAATTTTAGTTTCTCAACTTGTTTTGGTAGCTATTAAGGAATGCTGAGTCGTGACATTTTTAACGAACTACACTAAGATTTCATCTCACTCCAGTCAGAATGGAAATTATCAAGGACACAAATAATAACAAATGCTGGCGAGGATGTGGGGGAAAATGCACGCTTGTCCATCGATGGTGGGGCCACAAATCAGTGCAACCACTCTGGAAAGAAGTATGGAGATTCCTCAGAAAGCTGGGAATGGACAGCACATATGACCCGGGAGTTCCACTTGTCAGTATTTATCCAAAATAGCTAAAATCAACAGGCTGTAGTGATGCAGTCATCTCAGTGTTTATAGCTGTGCAACTCACAGCAGCCACTTTAAATGGCACCAGCCCAGATGCCCATCAACAGATGAATGGACAAAGAAAAGACAATGTCACCCCCCCCCACACACACAAAATGGAGTTTTACTCAGCTATAAAAAAAGAACGAAATCATGGCATTGCTGGGATGGATGAAACTGGAGCACATCAAGCTAAATGAAATAAGCCACACTCAGAAAATCAAGGGTCGACTGTTCTCTCTCATATGCGGAAACTGGAGCAAAGTAAGGGGAAGAGAAGAGGAGGGCACCAGCGTCATAAAGACAGAGGGACCATCAGCTGAGCAGAAGGCAGGGGGAATGGGAAAGGGAAGAAATGCAGAAGGGATGCTATGTGCGTGTACAAATACACCACAGTGAATCCCATCTATTTATATCTATGAAGCACCATTAAAAATATATAAATGAGTGCAGAGTAGACCAGTAGGGAGGAAGAAGGGGAATAGGGTGAATGAGGAGCGGAGGGAAAGGGGAGACTGAAACGGGGTAAACTAAACCCCACCCATGCATGTGGGGGTGAACAGAATGCCCTTAAACCTGTAGTTCTCGCTGCTTTTCATGCCCCTTTGGGAAACCCTCAGATGTGCTACCTCCTTCAGGAAGCCTGCCCTGAGTGTTGGTGACATAAATACCAGCACTCAGGCTGCTTTTTGGGAGCCTCCTTCTTCCATTACTTGGACCTTTGCACCCTGGGTAGTAGCAGGAATTGTTCTAGGCTAAGAACTTTGCTGCCCTTTAGAGCAGGGAAAGCAAGACTGTCTTTGGAAGGAGGAGAAGAGGACACATTATATTGTCTGCCTTCCTCATTTTCATGCAGGTACAGAATAAAACAGTGACATCTGAGAGGTGATTTACAAAGACCTCCACATGCATGTGGTCATTTGTTACATAGATGGAAAGCATGCGTGTTAGCCCATTTTACAGATGAGAAAAGTAGAGTTAGAGAGGTAACAATGACTTGCTCAAGGTTGCACAGGTAGATAGGAGCAGAGCTAGCCAGATCCATTCTTTTTAAGTTCAAGTTCAGTAATTGCATTGATTTTCAAGGGCAGCCATAAAGGATCAAGAGTTACTGCAGTCTGCATATGCTGTACCTAAGGTTCTTAAAGATGCAGGATTAAAAAAAGAAGACATTACGATGTGGGAAGTAAATGAAGCCTTTAGTGTGGTTGTACTAGCAAACATAACAATGCTGGAGACTGAGCCTCAAAAAGTGAATATCAATGGAGGAGCTGTTTCTTTGGGGCATCCTATTGGGATGTCTGGAGCCGGGATTGTTGTTCATTTGGCTCATGCCTTGACGCAAGGAGAATACAGTCTTACCGGTATTTGCAATGGAGGAGGAGGTGCTCCTGCCATGCTGATTCAGAAGCTGTAGACATCTTCTACCATTTAGGCAGACACGTGTGTCAACGGGAAGCCTGCTTCTGAAATCAGTGCCAATTCCCTTGGGTCAGCTTATACTGAAAATAAGCTATTTCATTTTTTAATTCTTTTCTACTGTAATTTAAAAAAAAACTAAGATAAAAAAATCACATCTTGAAAAGTTTTGAAATTGTAAATAATTTTTTTCTTTTGCTTTGAAAAGAAAAAGAGTTACTGCATTATGTTAGCATGGGGGAGGGAACAAGAGAACCTGAGAAGAGGTTGTGGGTAGAGACTTGCAAGGGACGGGTAGTGGTGGCTTCTGAGGGCTGAACTGGGATCAGAACTCACTTGCATGCCATGTTGTTGAAATACTGAAGTACTCCCTCAGAGCTGGTACAGAAGTGACAGCAGCCTGAGACCCCCACCTCCCTTCCCTGAAAGGGGATCTTGAGTGCTACCCCATCTCTCACATCTTCACAGCCCTGCACGATGATGCTCGGTTCCAATTCTCTGATGCCTAAACCTTGTTAGTTGTTCCATATTTTTAGTATCTCCCCAGCTCAAGTTCTATGAGCCAGCAACTCCCAGGCACCTGGGCTCTCCCAAGCTTCTCCAGAAATACCGGAGACAGCTGGGTCAGAATAAGAGACACATTGCAGAAATGATGAACGGGGATAGGAAAATGACATCAGGCTAATTCCCCCCCTGGCTCTCTAGTCAGTCACTCAGCTAAAACAGGGGATGGCACCTGGGTGTAGGAAACCAACATCCCAAGGCCAGGTCCTGTGATCATTTCCTCTTCTCCAGGGCTCATCTCCCAACTCAGGGTGGGTTGAGGGAAAGAACGAGAGAAAGGAGGGTGGAGGGGCTGGGGCAGCCTGCTTACCCTGCTGAGATGCAATGCCCATTTGCCCCACATTCAAATTTGTGTTTGAGGTGCCCAGGTTAGGGATATTGTGTGAAAGAAAAGAATGGGGATGGTTCTGTAAGGGACACCAAATGCAGGCATCTCTACTACCCTTGCCCCTTGCCCTTCCCTGGGAAGGTGGGGAACTTGGGCCCCAGACACAGGGTTACGGCTACCTTGAAGCCTCTCCAGCAGCCCTGGGAGGATTTTCTCAGCTTGGGTAATAGAAGAGACATGGAAGGGCAGGATAGGAAAGGAAGAGGAAACTGGTGCTGGAGCTGGAAGGTGACACTGCCACATAGCTTGGAAAAGGCAGGAAGGGCCCCTCAGCAGGATTCATCTTCCTTTGCCTGTGGCCTGGAGACACAATGTCCTCCTCTCTCTGAAGTTTCACGGGTGGCTCCAGATTTACCATTTTACATGAACCCAACTATTATGCATGACTATGATGCAACAATAAAAGCCACAGATTTGCCATTCTGGGTGCTGTGTGTTGGTCTGAATTTGCATTTCCTCATAACTGATGGTGGCAGGAAACCTTTCATGTGCTCATTTGCAGTCTGAGAGTGCTCCTGTTTCATGTGTGCTGAAACAAGTGTGCTTTTCCACTGCGCTGTCATTGAGTTTAGTTGCCAACGGTCTTAGTACATTCATCTGCTCTCTGGGGAAGCCCTTATCGAGCACTGCTTGGCAACCATTTCTCCCTGCTTTCTTCCTTCCTTTCTTTCTTTTTTTCGAGGGGGGGGAGAGAGAGAGAGAGAGAGAGGGAAAGAATCAACTTTATTTTTCATTTCGCTTTGGTTCTTCAACGTGTGGTTGTGTACGTGGTGCTGGGGTTTGAAGCGGGTCTTTGTGAATACCAGGCAGTGCTCTATGGCTAAGCCACTGCTCCAGAACTATCATTTCATTTTATTAATGTTAAATTTCAAACAGGGCAAGTTTTTAAGTGTAATGCTGATGGATTCCAATGTGCAAGTCTTGGTGTGTTTGATTCTCAATCCAAAATACCTCAAATTCACTGAGCTTTCCTCATGCACTATTTAGAAAGGAATTACCTTCCAAATACTTGGGATATGGAAGTAACTGTCTGCTACTTAGTTCTGCTGTGGTCTGAATAGTCTCTTTGGATATTTCAATTCTTTTACTCTTCGTGGCTGAGTGCAGCCCACGGTGAAAGGGTGAACCATCCTGCGCTGCCTCCGCTGCCTCCTAGGTCCATTAGTGGACCTTGTTTGCGTCCCACAAACTTGCTGTGTTCTGCGATGCTTCTATCAAGTTTCCAGGAACTGTAGAAGTTTCCAAGAAATGGAGATCTGTCTACTTTTCTGCTTGGTTCTATCGTTTTTTGAGTTCTGTTTCTGGGTGCATGCATGTTTGGGGCTTTTGTATTTCCTTGAATCAATCCCTCCTTTATGTGAAATATCTCACTTTGTCCCCGAGAATATTCGTGGGCTCTGAAATCGACTGGGATATTCGTGTACCTCTAGCTTTCATTCATTAGTATGTTATATTTTCTACCCTTTTACTTTAACCTGTCTACATCTGCATATTAAAGTGAGTTTCTTGTGTCAGAGTCTTTAATGGAACTGGCCAGCCCCTGCTTGAGTGTCCAGTGCTTAATGACATAATGAATGAGCACACCTGCCACCTGGGAAGTGAGGATCTCGTCCTCTCTGTTTCTCCCTCCTTTGGATGAAGTGAGCCCTCTGTGGCTCCATGGCTTCTCCAGTATCGACTGCATGGGGCGCGGCTGTCAATGTGTCTGTGGTTGCTTCCAGGTGGACCCTCTGTGGGAGGAGACGGCTTCCCCGTGCCTCCACAGCCTGTCTCAGAGCGACTCGTGCCACCTCACAGTGGAAACGTCCCTGCGATTCTCCAGGCATGTCCTTGTGGGGTTCTGACCTATTTTACTTGTGCATATTAATTAACTACCACAAAAGTAATACACATTGTCTTGCAGTTCTGAGGTCAGAGGTCCCACAAAGGGTCTCCCTGGGCTAAATCAAAGTGTCATCTGGGCTCCTTTCTGGAGGTGCTAGGGGAGATCTGCATCCTTGCCCTTCTGGTCCGCCTGTGTTTCTGGGCTCGCAGCCCCTTCCTCCACCTTCAAATCCAGCAATGCTGCACCCCTGCAAACATTCTTCCTTAGTCAGGTGTCCCTCTGAGCAGGGCTGGGAGAAGCTCTCTGCGTTCAAGGCCCATGGATTACAGGGGCCCACCTGAGTATCCAGGTGACCTCCTGGTCCCAGGATCCTTTGCTGAAAGGTGACATGCTTGAAGGATCAGGGCTTAGGAAGTGAACAGTGTTGGGAACCTGCCATTCTGCCTACCTCAAATGCTAGTGACCCAGCCATGCTTTGTGAGTTCTTTGGTATCAGATGCCAGCTAAACGCTCAACCTGGGCAGAGTCTGACACCTGTTGAGTGTTTGCCTGCATTTGCACCTTTTCAGGCTTCATACCTTCGTGCAACCCACGTGCCATCAGACTCCTGCCTGGAGAATGCCTACCAGGCTTTTTCCTTGTTTGGAGCTGAGGATGGAACCCAGGGCCTCCTGTGTGCTGGGCAGGTGCTCTGTCTTGTAGATGGATCTGCTGGCAGTGAACTTTCTCCGTTTCTTTTTCTGGGGCAGGGGATCTAGAAAAGCTATATCTCAGCTCTTCTTTGAGAGGTATGTTCTGAATGCAGGCTTGCAGGGGACGCTCTTTCCCCTCTCATTCATTCACAGATGGTGCTTTGCCACCCGCCTCCCTCCTGGGTGTGTGATCCTACTTCCTGGGGCTTTGGGGATTGTCTCTGTGCCCTTGTTTGTCCTTTCATCCTCCTTAGTGCATCCTGAACTTTTTCTTTAATTTTGGTCCTGCTCATTGATGACTTTCCTCCTGGAGTTCTGAGGAGAGAGAAAGAAGCTGAGGACAAGCAGCACCCTTCCAGGGCATGCCCCCAGGGACCTACTTCCTCCAGCCACATCCCAGGGCCTATGGTTTCGTCCCCTCCTGAGGGGACTCCTGAGGAGTCCTCAGCTATCAATGGATTAATCCACTGGGGAATCAGAGCACGATCCTTCCCTAAGCCCCACCTCTGAGCACTGCTGCAGGGGGAACCAAGCCTTCAACACACCTCTGGGGAGCACACCATATGCTACATGACAAGGTGGCCAGGGCCTGCCGGCCACCAGGGCAGCACAGCGTCATGAAATGCTCACCCGCCTGCTGGTCTCCTGTAGGCTCAGGACATGGCGATGTCCCAGCTTTCTGCATCCTAAGTGAAGCAAGTGCCCGCAGCATGTCTACTTAAAAATGCCTCGGCCCCAAGACCATTAGTGTCCCAATGGCTGCACAGCAGGATTCTGAAATCCGTGTGTGCAGGCAGGTGTCCCAAACCCCTCGAGCACTATGTGTCCTGGGCCACCAGTCTCTAGTTTCTCAATACTTAAGAGTTTGGGAGCTTAAAATTCTCCTCTCCTTACGTTTTCTTTTCTAAAGTTCCCAAAGAGTAAAAAAAAAAAAAAAAAAAAA
>PVKS010032569.1:0-22449 GCA_004027875.1 Aplodontia rufa | reverse complement strand
TTATATATAATTATATATATTTATTTTATATATTATATAATTATAAAAATTTATATAATTTTATATAATATACAATAATTATATATTATATATAATATATAATTATATATATAATATATATATATTATATATATATAGCCAACACAGGAAAGAATCATTGAATCTAACAGATGGTATATGGGTATTCACTATGTAACTTTTCAACTTTTCTATACATTTTAAAATTAGTTCATAATAAAATGTTGGAGAAAATTTAAGGAACTCTGAATGCATATTTAACCCTTGAATGACTGTTATTATCAATATAGAAGTCATCAAAACACAGTGAATAAGAGGCTAGGATCCTCAAGCAGGACATTGAGTTTGAATCCTATTAGTTGAATTTTCTTAGTTTTGAGAACTTTGACAAATTATAATAGATTTCCCTCTTCTATATAAAATGGATAATACCTACATCATAGAGTTTTACAAAATTTCAGTGGGTTAAATTATATGACATAGTTATCATGACGTTTGGTACACAATGAGTTTTCAATGAAAATTATTTCTGAAAAGTCCAAGGAGCATATGAAAACATTGCAATTAAAACCAATTGTCCTGCAAGAACCAGTAAGAGCATTTCCTAGCATACATTGAATGTATATTTCTATTTTCATTCTATTTTTTATTTCTCTTCTGAAAAGGATAGAAATGATGATACTTAATTATTTTTAAAATATTTATTCTCACTTTTTTTCCAAGGCTGAGGATTGAGCCTTATGTATGCTAGGCAGGTGCTCTACTACTGAGCTAAACCCCCCACCCCAGGAAACACAAATATTTTAAATAATTTCTTTCACTTAAAATTATTAGGCCCTAGAGAAAAAATTTCCTTATAGATTTCATAACTCTAGAGCAATTCAGCACATTAATTATGTATCATTATTAACATCCTGAGGCAGGAGATGGGGAAACAAAGTGGACATGAGGAGTTTGCAATCTTCAAGTTAATGAATGTTTCATTGCTCTGTAGAGGAAAAAAAACCAAACCAAGCAAATAATCGAAATGTGCCGTTAGAGGTTTACCTTAGATTAAATTTTTAAAAAGTGAATCTAGATAGGAGATAGATAAGTGTCTAGAACAATGCTATCCAAAAACCTCTTCTGTGATGATAAAAATATTTTGTGTCTGTGCTGTCCAGCATAGTAATTACTAGTCAGATGTGCCCATAAAGCACTTGAAACATGGTTACTGCATTTTTTCATTGTATGTAACCTTAATTTAGCCACATGTGGCTAGTGACTACAGATTGCACAATGCATCCTTTGAGTGTGTCTCTCAGACTATCTGGGGAAAAAGATCAATTACTTTGTATTTCCCATATGAACTACTATTTTTATAGAGTGTAATAAAAATTACAAAAAAAAGAAAAAATCAAAGACATGCAAAATACCACCTCAATTTTCCCCAAAATTAGATTTAGCAAACATAAAATCATTCAATCAAAATTGTTATAATAATTTCTAAACAGCCTCTGAATTTTATATCATCACATATCAATGACAGATAGTTCCCAGATTGGCATAATTGTGGTCATGGATCACAATTTGAGCTAGGTAAAAATCTCTTGCCCAACATACCTAAGAATAAATAATTTCCTAAAACCAACTGTTTATATTAAATTTACTGGGTCAGGTACTTTTTTTTTTTTTACAGATTTAAGTATAATTCATTAATGCAGTTGCTGATGGAATAGTTAACACTCTTTGTTGCAAGTTTTGTCTAGGACAGCTGAGTATTGACATTGCAATGTGGACAACTTCAAGGTCGACTGAGAAGGCTTATTTGATCCAGGGAAGCCATTTTTGCAGTTGGAGGTATAAGCAGAAAATTCCTTCCTTCTATAAAGTTCAGCCCGACGTCTACAGCAGCCGAATTTGCTCAGCAACAAAAAGAAATCCCTTCGGAATGCCTTCGTGAAAATTGCATATAGAAATGGATTGGCACACGAATTGACAGGATAAAAAAGAACCAGTAAAACTTTAGAGTTGGTAACTGTGATAAGGGGCACTTTGAAGGCAGCTGAGATGGCAAAAAAAGAGATAGGCGCCATGCAGGTAAAGTCTGTGAAGATGAGGATTGCCATTTTCTTAGCAATCTTTGTGTCTTTGTTGGTAGCTGTCAGCTCTGGATTTTGGACAGCAAAATAAATTTTAATGTAGCAAGCACAAATGATGATGAATGCTACCACATTGAGTATCAGGATGGTTAATATGTAGACTTGTGAGAGAGTGGTTTCCACATCCATAGGGAGGCAGATGCTGACCTTCATGTAATTACTGACACCCATAAGGGGCAACATGGCAATCAGAATAGAAAAGAGCCATCCTCCAAGCATAATTGGAATGGCATGTCTCAATCGCAGCTTTTGGTCTAGCTGAACAGCATAGGTGATGGTATGCCATCTTTCTAGAGTGATGACGGTAAGGGTGTAGACAGAAAGTTCACTCGCAAATACTGTGAAAAAGCCAGCAGCACTACATCCACTCCCTGTCTGCCAGTCTATGGCATGGTTATAGTACTGACCTTTTGTCTGGGAATCAACTGAGGCAATGAGGAGTAGATAGAGCCCCATGCAAAAGTCTGCAAAGGCGAGATTGCACATAAGAAAACGGGGCACCGTCAGTTTATAACGACTGGTCAGGAGAACAAAGAGAACAGTCAAGTTTCCCATGATGGCTAGGATATTGATCAGCCAAATCAGAACCCTAAGGAAGTCATAGCCCATAATATCTTCACAGGGATTAAAAGCATCCGGTTCTGGAGCACAGCGGAGTGTCTTCGGTAAGCAGAAACCATAATCATAGTCCCAGCCACTCAGTTCACTTTCAGCAAAGATGGCAGAAAAACTGTAAGAACAATATTGGCTTGATGTAAATTTAAGAGATGATTCTATGATTCTGAGAATTGAAAAAGTTGAAGAATCATCCTTATGTTTTTAAAGCCTAAGAAACAAAATAAAACAATGACACAGCACCCTCATCCTTATATTTATTTGTTAAATTATCTGATTTGATGGAGTTCCTTAAGAAGGAATGAAAAGCCAATTAGACTATATAATATATATAACACATTGATGCAAAGACTTAAGCTGTTTACAGAGGATGATTTTCTTTGGAAAACAAATTTAGAGACATTATATACTTGCTAAATCTAAAATAATCCTTTCTTGGCATTTTCTTAGCTATTTATCTCATTTAGTTGCTGATCAAACTGCTACCATGCTGTTTATAGTAACACATAAATGGGATGGGAAGGCTTGCAGTGTTAAAATCATCAGCTACTGGTGGACTTGTTTGCACTTAATCCCTGGCTAATAAAATAACCCAAATGAGAAACAGAAACTAAGGATAGATTACTAAAAATTTAGGAGCAGAGGAAGAATAATCATAGACAAAAGGAAGGAATGGTAAAAATAGATACTCCTTAGGAATATGAGGCAAAGACTATTCCTAGTAGAGGAACAGTATTCCTTCTGATACTCCCAACCCCACTGTAGCTCAAGTTCATGTTTTTTATCCTCTTTTATGGGACATTTATATTAGTTTTCTTGATATCCTTTCTCCAAATTGAGCCCTCTCCACATTCAAGCCTATTTATACCTCCTGGAATGGCCTTTCCTAAGTAACCTTTGAGGCCCTCCCTAATTTTGGTTCTGCTTACTTCTCCAGTCTCATTTCTGAGAACCAGTAGTGCTACACAATTCAGAGCATAATAGACTCTGGAGTGAGAATGCCAGAGTTCAGTCTTAGCATAGCTGCTTCCAGGCTGCAGAAGCCCTAGAAAGTTATTTCTGTGCCTCCAGTTCTTCATTTGCCAAATAGGAATAATAATCATATCTTCTTTATTAGAGTTGTGCTAATAATTAAATGCATTAATACACTTAGAATGTTTAGAAACATTCTTGACATAATACCAGGAATTTCTGTAATTATCACTTGTAAATCTGTGCACTTTTGGTCACATGAAACTACTTACAGGCATTCGAGGGAAGCAGTTATGTGGTTTAATTCCTCTGCCTTTGTATGTGTTGTTTCTTCTGCCTGGAATTTTCTTCCTCTCCTCATCCTTAAAGCCAAGTTCCTCTATGAAGGCTTTCTTGATTCTATTCCTCAAAGAGTTTATTATCTTTCCTCTGCTAGGATTGCACTAAGTACTGTTGGAGTTATCAAAACATATTGCAGCGAAGTGATGATACATGTCTGTCTATAGTGTCTTAGTTTCTGAAAGACAAGGGACTGAGGACTCATTTCTGAAATAACAGTGTTTAGCACAGTTTTGGCTTAGAGTGTCCTTTCAATAAATGTAGAGTGAATAAATCTAAAGTCTATCAATCTTGGCTCTGAAAAGAATTGATAGGATACAGGGACAGTGAGCAAATCTTGCATGGCACATGTGGGCTCAACAAATGTTATCTGTGATCACACTCTGCTAATATAATCTTGGGAGTTGGAAAATGGGTATATATATATATATATATATGTATGTATTTAATTTTTGTGTTCTGTTATCGTGAAGTATGTATCTAATTTAGTGAGTGGCTGAAATAATATATTTGAGGAATGCAATACAGAAGGAAAAACAGAATTAAAAAAAAGAAATAGGTGACCCATGACTCCAAAAAGATGTGAAAATATTATGAAGACCAATTTCAAATTAGAGAAGGGCTACTTTATGCAGAAGGCTGCACAGAAACCTTATCTATTTTATTTTTAAAAGCACACATTTGTTTTCTTATGATAGCAATCAATATAGTTGCATATTTTTAATCTCTAAAGAGAAAAGATGGTTATGAAGAACTATTAAAGAAAATTAACATTAAGTCCTTAAACACCATCTTATTGAATCCTCATTTTCTAGTGAGTGACAGTCCCTCAGGGGGAGAGTGACAGCATGGGTTCTCTGCATAGTCCAGAGGCCTTTCTTCTACACCTCACTATCTTTTAGTGTTTTTCAAAGTGTGGTCCTTGGACCACCAACATCAGAATCTCCAGGACATTTGTTAAACTGCGGATTCCAAGCTTTACTCTAAGCCCTGATTCAAAATCTCTAGAGACAGAGCCCAGAAATCCGCAATATAAGCAGGTTCTCTGGATGATTCATATAAAATAAAGACGAAAAAATGAAGTAAGAATGTTCCAACTATTGCTGCCTTGATTGCCTTTACTTCTTTACCCTAATCAAAACTACTTCAGCTGCTAAAAGAAATAATTTAAAACTGCTACAAATTCTGCCATGATTTCTGAATAAATTAAAATCAATAAAAGGTCAAACATGTTTCCTTCCCTCTTTATCCTTTGCCCTTTCTTCTTTTGTCCTACCTGTCACATGTCTAGTAATTTTTCTCCTTAGTAATTTGTCTTCAGACCAAATACTCACCTGCTGCTACTTACCTGTGTGTCCTGGGATGGCTCCTGGGGGGAACCTGATGCCTATTGACAGCATGGAGCTGTCTGTAGTACTGGAGGTTATAACAGGGAATGTGAATGGACTCTAAGGACTTAGTAGTTTCAGGTCGGAGGAAGCAGAAATAGTAGCACCACTGTTGCAGTTACAATTAAGAAAGAAAGCGAAGGACTGGAGCAATGACTTAGTGGTAGAGCGCTTACCTGGCTTGTGAGAGAACCTGGGTTCGAACCCCAGCACCATATATACAACTGAGTGTTAAACCAAAGAAAACCAGGTGAAAAACTAAATAAAATTGATCTCTCTTTCTCTCTCCCTCCCTCTCTCTTCTGGGAATTTTAGGACAATGGTGACAGCCATAGCAGTGAGACTACTATATTATCTAATGGAGAACAGATGAGGCTTAGTGGCTGGCTTTAGAATTTCTAAACCCCAGGCTCAGAAATGGCAATCTGGTGGGAAGTGGGAAGTAGGGAATTTATCATTAAAAATGTTTTCACAGGGAGCCATTTAACTTCGATCATGTATGAATTTTGGGTAGTTTTGGGGATCCTAGAGATTAGAGGATTTGTCCTAAAGAAGTGTTAACATAGCAAATTTAAGGTTGCATGCTTATTTCAAAAGGCTTTGGGTATGCGCTGATGAGGATTATTGAATAAGAGTTAAAGTATTTCCTTCCCATCACAAGTCATCCCTTTTTGCTCCATTGACTGAACCCAGAAATGGTTTCCCATTGATGAGTATAAAGCCATGTATTTGCCAAAGAATCATGAAGGTGAGTGATATTGAGAAGAGTGGGAATGGGGAAGGAAAGGAACATGAGAGAATAGAAAAGTGACCCAAATAAAAGGAAATGAAGGAGACAGAATAACACTAACAATACCTATCCTAGGTGCTATCACATTCTTTAACAACTCCCATCACTCTCATCGTTCTGCAAGCAAAATGATATTTGTGCTGTTCCTTGTAGATGATGGGAAACATCTCAAAAAGAATAAGTTTTTGTCCAGTAGTCTCCCTCATTGCAGGAATATCACTGCCAACAAGTTGTATATAACTCTGAGGAACTTGGAAGACCAGGTTTTTCACCACACTACCCTGATGCCTCTACATAACTCAGAGGTTGAAAGGGGTAGGGGAGAGAAGAGAAAATAATAAAACATTGGCAAGATATCTTAGAGAGGTGTCTGGTTTTGTGTAAGGACACATGGGAGGAATAGTAATATTTCTAAATCCCAGCGTGTGTGGCATAGAGACACTGTGATTATCTTTTGAAGCATGCTTTTTTACAATTGAAGGTAAATGTCAAGGCAGCCAGCATTTAAAGCAGGAAAAATGTTTAAAAAATTAGTAGAATAGAAATGTAGCTCCGCTCCAGTGTATAATAGCGATGGCATTAAGATTAATTTAATGTTCAGGGACGTAGTAGTCGAGGTGGCCTAAGTCTCTTCAAAGGCTGTTACTTCCAAAAGCTATGTCTGTGAACTGATTAGTTAATCTTTGTGGAATGCTGACCATGTGACTAGTAAAAAGTCCTATAAGTGAAACTTCTTATTTAGACCAGGCTTTAGTGACATCTAACTACCTGCAAATAAAACCAATTTAAAAAAATGTAATATAAATATAGAATGAACATTTAGGTACATTTTTAAAAGTTTTTTTTAAATTTGAAAGATATCTGTACAACTAGATGCTACTTGCAAAAAGAATTTTCCATTTTAAGCTATTAAAAATATCTTGCAAACATTCCCTAACCAATACATTTATCAAAAGAAAATCGTTGGCATTGATAATAATAGGGTACACACAGAGCAAGGCATGGCTTCCTGAATTTCTTTGCATGCAAATACTTACAGTGTTTTGTTATTTGGTTTTCTTACTGTGCTTTCACATTGTTTGGAAAAGTTTTCAAAAATGGAAAATGAAAAATTCTGTCTGAAAGAGAAGTAAAAAAAAATGGTTGTGCTTTTGGTCTTAAAACTGAACCTGATCATGTCTATTTACGCTTTATTCATCCAAGTTCTTTGCCTGATACACCAGGGAATGTGTTCTGCACCATTGTCCTAACTGCAATGTTTCCTGAGGAGAGAGAAAAGCCTTCTGAGTTGTCATTAGAGTGTTTCCAGCTTAGAATACTTCTGAATGCTAAATGTTTTGTGCAGTCTCAAGAGATGAAAAAACTTAAAAGTTGTCATAGTGAATCATGGATTTTTTTAATGCTTATGAAGAGTTGCCTTTATGGTCTATTAAAGTTTAGTCCTTACTGACTCTTCTCTCTGTATTGGCCTTGATTAACAACCATTCAGAGTTCATGGCTTTGAATTATAATGGCGACTCTTGAAAAGATCTGAAGATGTTCAACATGACATTAGAGTGTGAATTTTAGGTCTTGTTGCTTATATGTAGAAACCTATGTGGGTGCTCCCTACTCCTCCATCTTTTCCTCTAAGAAGTCTAGCTTCTGGAAAGGGGAAAATTTCCAAGAAAAGAAAAGAATGCCTGAACTGACCTAAGGGAATATTTATCTAGGGATGAAACCTCAGGCAGAAATAAAAAGGAATAAAGTATTAGGTGAAGGGCTATAGAGGTGGCTCAATTGTATAGTGCTTGCCTAGCATGTGTTAGACCCTGGGTTTGATCCTCAGCACCACATACACAAATAAATACAGAAAAAACAAAAACCCAATGAAAAAAGATCTCTCTCTCTCAAAAAAGAATTGGGTGAAAGGAGAGCAGAATTGAGAGTTTCAGCTTTCACTGAGGAGAAATGAGAAAGGCAGTCCAAACTAGACATTTCTCAATGCTATTCTTCTTAAATATCAATGAGATAATAACTTTGTACAAAAAGCAGAAAGGTGGGAAGTATGTCAGATTTATTTGTTCTACCAATTTCAGATTATTTGTTTTGAAATTATTTGATCTCAAAAATTAATCAGCTTGTTATTTTGGGTTAGGATTATAAATCCTAAAATTTGTGTGTGTGTGTGTGTGTGTGTGTGTGTGTGTGTGTGTGAGAGAGAGAGAGAGAGAAAGAGAAAGAAGAGAGAGTGTGTGCATGCATACATGTGCATGTTGATACTGGTTTTGAGTATCTGACACTTGGAGATATTGTATGGAAACAAATTCAAAGTTAACAGGAAATGTGAGTATTCTTGGCCTTCAAATGATAGTACTGGGTGCTGTCCACTTCATCTTCTTTGAAATTTTAATCATAGATACCAAGGAAGTCTTGGGGGCTATCCAGGCAGCTGTATGAGTTGTCCAGGAAGAGGGGTGACTCAAAGTTTGCACAGTCATCTCACCTGCCCAACTTGAGGCTCTCCATTCTCACTAGCATTCAAGGCTTTAAGCTTTAGGGATGCAGAGGGAGTCAGTTGTCTTGAGGAATTAAAATCCAATCAAGACAATCTCTGTGTAACTACATTCCTGTTTCACCCTGATGATGGCCTGTAATTTTTTCCCTCCTTACCCAGAAGTAGTTGCTTCATATACTGGTATAAAAAGTCTGAAAGTTTTATGATTTGGTAATTTGGTAAGGATGTGACCTCTTTTCCACAGAAGTGTATGTGTCCAGAATCAGCTTTACCATACATTGGCATCTCTGTTGCTCTCCTAACTGGTCTCACTAACTTTGCTCACCTTCCGTCCATCCTTCACCTTGCTGCCTGAGTGATTTATATAAAGCAAATTTGAGTAGTCTTTTAAAAAACTCTTCATGGCTTTCTATCCTCTAAACAACTTAAGATGGCACTTAGCCCATCATGACCCACCGCTTCCTAGTTTCCTCTCTAGACTCATCTCCCTCCATACACACATAAGTCTTCCTGTTCTGTTTTTTCTGAATGACATTTGTGTAGTGTCTCATGTGTTTGTGCTTTCATATGAGCCATTCTATCTTCTTGTCATGCTTTTCCCCTGCATCTGCTCTCCAAGGCTCAGCACAGATCACCTCTCTTAGGAAGCCTTCCTTAAACCCTGCTACCATTTAGAAACCCTTCCTCAGTACTCCCAGAGCACTCTGCTGTTTTCATTTGTTATAACATCTGCTGTATTCAGTGAAAATATTGGTTCGATTGTATATTCCCCTGTAATTTCTGAGAGTTGGACTGTTACTCATCTTTTCATCTTCAGGCCTGGCACAGTGTTTGGAACATAGAAAGTGCTCAGTGTTCTTTGAAACTTAGTGGTGAATAACTCTTAAAGTAGTAAGTGTTTAGTATTCTCAGCGGCCCCAAATCTTCAGGTAAAACCCAGTCTGCCTATGCAAGGCACACGTAATACATGCTGGTTGATTAGCTGATTTCAAACAAAAACAGCAGCAGTGTGATGTTACTCTCTTAGTGCCTTATCTAATTAATTGAGAGTATTTTCATAGGCTGCAGTAATAATCCTTCAGGGCAGTGTTTTTTCCCCATTGTGAGTTGTGTCCCATTAGTGGGTCATGAAAACAATAGAATGCATCAAGACTGGTAGTGAAAACTAATGTGAAATAGAGTAGAGTAAGAGAGATAGGAAGTATCAGAATATGTCATGTTTTAAGAGTTAAATATTGCTTTATTTTAGTTACATATGTGAGAAGTATCCTGACTTCAATATAAAAAAGGTATTTCTTACTATGAGTCTGTGTCAAAAAAAATCTGGAAAACAATTCTCCAAGGAGGGAATGAAATATTACTACCCTGCCACTTATTCTGGAGTGAACTGAATCAGTAAGATGCTGGTAGCATTTTTTTTTTTTTTTTTTTTTTTTTTTGTGAGGAAGCAGGAGAGCTCTTTTTCTTGTGTATCTGAAAGTGACCCCAGTTATGGGTTGCCCTGAAGGCAGGGAGTGGAGGATGAGAGAGCTGCCAACTTGTTGACTGTCTTGAGGTCTGAGTCTGCCTCAGCTGGGCCAGCTTCACCCTTTGCTTTTTTACTTACTCTTTTGTTGGCAAGTTCCTAAAAGCACAGCAGTGGCTGGGGTAAGTCAATGTGGCATCCAGGAGACTGGTGAATTTTTCTCTCGAGGGCAGTGTTTTTAGAGAATAGGATGACGTGGCAATAAGCGTCTGAATGGACTCTAGGCCATAGCTTGGCAGGGCCTGTAATTTGGTGGAAGAAATATCCCTGAACAATAAAGAGATAAAAGGCTTTTTATTTATTTATTTTGTCCATTTTATTCAGAGAATGAAACCTCCCCTCAATAGTCTGTCATTCTTGGTTCTGAGAACTCTCTTCTCTATTTTGCTTTTCCTTTATTTCTCCATTTTAGTTACCCTCACTAATATCTGAATTCATAAAAGCTGTTCTGCAGGTTTTCTCTCATATGTACCCCATTATTCTTTTTGAGGTTGAGTACAGCTCCTTGTACCTTCCATACCTTCATTAGCATTTCTGTCTTCCCTCTCCTGATTCCCTTCTCCCATTCTCTTTCTCCCTCCTTCTACTTGGTAGAAGTAGAACCACTTGCTTTATCACACAGCAGGCACAAGCCGTGACACCAACTTCTGTGCTCTATCCCAGGGGGAAAATATTCAGGACCTCAGATGCCTTTGAGTGTTCAAGCCCTGCTGGAGAGATTTTCATGAAGCATAGGCTATTTACCCTATTAAGAGCCGCCTTGTGGCATTGCCATCATCTACCTGGGAAACTGAATGCACGTACTCTAGTGGCAGACTGGATGCATTTGTCCAAAGTAAGCAAACATTCTGCCGTGTAAGCAGAGCTGTCTGGAAGGAAATCTCAGGCTTTGCAAATCATGTCCTGAACTCTTCGGTTTTACTAGACTTGAGGCCACATCCAAGAAAATTCCAAACATGTAAAATATTAGGAAGAAGAGGAATCAGTGGGAATTTAAAAATTCTTCTCATCTTCTAGGTGGCTGCTACTGATCTCCCATGAAACTTTCCCAGTAGCACAGCACCCCTTAGCAGTCTGCCCCAGTACTTGGTGCCCAGGCTGTGGGAGGAGATCAATAAGTGATAGATGGAACAGGAGCTTGACAACATGGAATGTGACTGGAATAGGCAACAGAATTTCCTCCAGGAGCTTCAGGCTTCCTACTGAACTCTGGTTATGTCCTGGTTGATTTAGGTAAACCAGTATTCTTATCCTGCTTTAGAGAGTTAATATTTTAGACGTGTTAGGGACTGAGCACAGAACTCTTTGCAGGCTTACTGGGTTTATTTTTGGATTTTTTTGAGTGTATATGTTTCAAATTAGGATCTTAGAAGTGGCCAAGTATTATGGTTTGAATGTGAGATGTCCTTTAAAATCTCACGATTTACAGTAAGGCTGAAATGATTGGGTTAGAAGAGCCTTAATCCCCTGATAGGGATTAACTGGCAACCAAAGGCTGCTAGGGTGTGGCTGGAGGTGGGTCATTGGGGTATATATGTTGTATCTGGCATGGAGTCTGTCTCTCTCTGCTTTCTGACAATGCCTTGAGCCACTTCCTTCTGCCACATTCTTCTGCCATAATGTTCTGCCTTGCCTCCAATTCTGAGGAATGATGCTAGCCACTTATGAACTAAGACCTCTGAAACCATTTGCCCCCAAATAAAATTTTCCTCCTAAAATTGCTCTTGTTGGTCCTTTAATCATAGCAACGAAACAGCAAGGACTGATTATAAAGGAGTGACTTTGATAGTGGATTTTCAGTCTCAGTGACAGATCAGGGTGGGGTGGGGGAGATACATTTTAGGGGGTAGAAGGGATGTTTCTAGACACCATCCCAATCCTGGGAATTAAACGAGAACTCCTGCTTGGGAATGAGGAGACCTAAGTCTGGTCCCACTGTTCTGGACATGACCTTGCAAGCACCTGCAGTGCCCACAGTCATTCCTAAGCAGCCCAACAAACAGCTCTTCAGGACTGTTGCTCAGGGTGCTTCCAACTGCATGAACTTAGTCATGTTATGTACCGAGCCAGAGGCAGCAGTCTGTCCAGTGGCCTGTAGGGGGCACAAGATGGAGGGTATTCAGCCAGGCTGTAAGACTGTTGTGCTTTGACTATGAAACATCTAGAAGAGATTTCTTAGGGCAGAAAGGATCAGGAATTTTAATGGTGGGTGTTAGGAAGAGACAGAGGTTGATGGGGGCAGAAATTAGAATTGGATTGAATAGCCCATTGGAGCTAGGAGTGGATGATACCAGGAGTTGGTAGTTGTGGGAACTGGGCAGTGGCAAGATTCGAAGTGGACAGAGCAGATAGCAGGTGGGTGTTGAGGCGGTATGGAGTTGACAGTGGAAGGAAATGGGAAGTGGACAAGAGTTTGGGGTTTGTAGTGGTAGGAGATAAAGAGTCATGAGTTCATACTGGCGGGATCTAGGATATAAAAGATAAGTGGGACAGGTCATGTCCTTCCTTTGACCAGAACTATGAAGCCTCTATACCTAGCTCAGAGAAAAGGTTAAGTCATTTTAGTGGCTACAGGACCCTATGATCCAGGTGTTTGTCACCTATCTTGTCTTTATGTTCCCTTACTCTCCTCTTTGCTCACTCTACAATGCTGGCCTCCTTGTTCTTCAAGTATACAAGGCAAGGTCCTGGCTCATGGCCTTTGCCCTTGCTCTTCCCTCTCCTGGAATGCTCTTCCTCAGATACTCACGTAGCTTGCTCTCTCATTCCTTTCATACATGTTTCCTCAACTGATACTTTTTGGGTTGCTTTCCCTGGCCATCTTCTTTAAAATGGTAACTCTGCCTCTCAAGAACTCCTTCCCACAACTGAATCTTTCACATCCCCCACACCAACCCCATTTGGTCTACTACATGTTTATTTGCTCATCCAATCCCTTTCCGCCTTTCCCCATTCTATGAAGGCAAAGATCTGATCTTATTCTATGCTAATTCCCTGGTATATAATCCAGTGCCTGGCATATGGTTTGGACTGATAAGAGAGTTATTGAACAAATGAATGAATGGATTGATAAATAAACTAAGTTATCCTATTGAAGTACTTTTTCCATTTTAAAATGACATACATACCTGTTAATTGCTTTGTCTCTTTATTGTTGTCTTTCTGTGTGATTATAATCTCTTTCTCCCTTTTTTTCTTGGTACTCGGGATTGAACCCAGGGGTACTTTACTACTGAGCCACATCTCCAGCCCTTTTTATGTTTTATTTTGAGACAGGGTCTTGCTAAGTTGCTTAGGGTTTTGCTAGGTTGCTGAGGCTGGTCTTAAACTTGTGATCCTCCTGCCTCAGGCTCCTGAGTCACTGGGATTACAGGCATGAGCCGCCACACTGGCCTTACGACTGTAATCACTTTAAGGACAGGGATGAGAGCTGTTTGGCTCACCAATGTCTCTTCATCCTGGTGCCTGATGAGCAGGACATGTTTGGTGAATGAATAGCAGCATTCTAGAGCAGGAAGTCATGGACTGTGCCTCTGTGTAGAGGGGAAGTGGTCTCCCCATGTTAGAGTTATAGAGTATCTGGACCCCTGTCTCCTTGAAGCCTGACTGCAGTTGCAGTTCTCTGTAGGTTTCTCAACCAGGAGACTACTATCCAACTTCCTTTTCCTCCTAATTTTCTGTGTCCTTGCCCTAAACCCCTATTAACTTAGAAGTGTGGTTCTCTCATTGAACCATCTGAGAGTGTGATACATCACATGCTAGGGACAAGTCAGACAGACCTCTGGCCCTGGATTTCATGAGTGGATCCCAGGCAGGTGGCCATCCCCTCTGCTAGCACATGAGACTACCCTCCATATTTGTTATTACAGGTTGAATTATGGCCCCCTCAAATT
Source organism: Aplodontia rufa (assembly GCA_004027875.1). Classification (NCBI taxonomy): domain Eukaryota; kingdom Metazoa; phylum Chordata; class Mammalia; order Rodentia; family Aplodontiidae; genus Aplodontia; species Aplodontia rufa. The sequence goes on along the minus strand of PVKS010032569.1, from coordinate 8,271 downwards.
CATATGTTGAGGTCTTATTAGGAGATGTGCTCTTTTAGAGGTAACCAAGGTAAAATGAGGTCATCAGGCTGAGCCCTAATTCAACATGCCTGTGTGCTTATAAAAAAGGGAAATTTGAAGTCTCTCACACATACACACACACACATGCAGAATGCCCTGTAAAGACTGGAGTTATGCTGCTATAACCAGAAGGAACTGACAGAAGCAAAGAGAGAGGCTTTCTCACTGCCCTGAGAAGGAATCAGACCTGCTGACACCTTGTCTTTGGACTTTTTATACTCTAGAACTGAGAGAATATGTGGTGCTTTATTATGGCAGCCCAAATACATTTGGCTCCTTCAGTGCAGAGGCTTATGCCCTGCAAACCAGGCGGGGCTGAAAATATTGCACAGGCCTGTTGGGCACACTGGCTGGGTAGGGGAGGCAGCACACCATACTCACAAGATGCTGGGCCCTGTGGCTCCCTGGAAGGCTCCGTTGTGCATCTTCTCCAGATGTACATTTTCTTTTAGCTCCCTATGGGGAAGAACAGATTCCTTAGTGGAGTTTGCACCTCATGTGTACATGCACATTTGGACCACCCTGTGCAGGGCTAGGAGAGGGAAAAAGGGAACTGTAGAAAAACTGGAAAAAGGACATGTTAGTCCCTGTTGAAATTAGCAAATTGCTGGTGTGTTCGGCCCCATCAGTTCTCTGCAGTGTCTCCTTCACTTGGTGCAACTCTATGTCCTACAACTCACAGAATTCACTCCTCCTCTCCTGGAGTTGTGAGACTTTGCTACCAGACAGCTGGGTGAGGATGAAAAGGCTGCCTCAGGAGGCCAAGGCTGGAGGGATGAAGTGCAGCCTGCTGTGTCAGACTCACAGCTGCAGTGACCTTGGTGGTCTCAGAGTTTGTCCATAGCAATATACTGAAATTTGCAAATACTTAAGAAGAAAAAGCAAGGCCTACTCAAAGTTAACCTTTTCATAATGTAACTTGTATTCTTTTTCTTTTATCTTTGCATTTTTCAGTGCATGAGCATGGGGTGGGATCTTCAGCTTGAGTAGACAGTTGTCCCATACCCTGAGTGTGGGTCTGTACCACAAAGATGACAGCCATTTCCAGGTATGTGTGTATTATGCAAAAAGTGCAAAGGGCCACTACTCTGAAGGCTATGGATGAATCTTAAAACTGCTGAGTTGGTAACTACAGGAGGGCTTTGTGCCCTGTAGCTCAAAGCATCTCAGGCTAAATTGCCCAGGAGCCTTGCTGAGAGGCCTCCTGGCCAGGCTCTGATGCTGGGGGGCTCCAAACTAGGCTCTGCTGTGGGCAGACAAGGGACCTAGAAGAGGAGTCCCTGGGCTCAGGCCTGACAGTCTTCTTTTGAGTACTTTTTTTCTGTAAGTGAAAGGTAGTGCCTAAAAAAACATTTTGGAAACCCTGAATAATAGGCCCAGTGTTTATGCATCCCGTGTCAGTATGATGTGGTATCTTGGGCATAAGTCTTCTGCATTATCATTACAGCAAAAGAAATGCACCAGCAGCCACTGCCTCCGCTGCAGGATGACTGGTCGTCAATCTCATACCTCTACATCTCCTTCACCAGCTTTCTGTGTTCCCATACCACCGACTGCCATTTAGAAACTGCAGACGCCCCTGTATCTCATTCTCTGGATGGTTGTTTTCCACAGGCTTCTACTCAGCCTTTTCCTGAATACCCTCACCTTTCATCAGAATGCACCTGTCAGTCTCGCAGCCTCCATCTCCTGGGTGCACTTGCACTTGCAAAGTGACGTGGTTGTCAGAGTCAATTGCTGTTTAAAATCTAAATCAAAAGAAAATTTCCCTCCTAAACCTCCATGGTTCTTCTTCCTGATTCAGTTTGTTTTAATTATGTTTAGTTATAGTTATAAATCGTTGAAATGGGGCCCTGTGAGCAGATAATCCTAATGTCAGCCAAGCCAAATTAATTGTTTGAATTTCATGACAGAACATTTCACGTTTTATTAAAACTCAGATCTTACTGAGTATTGGTAACTATGCATTATGTTACTTTGTCAAAAATAAATCCATTTAGCACATTTTCCTGGGGCTCATTTTTGAGGATTCTCCCAAGTGTGACCCTCCAGGTGTGGGAACCAGAGGCAGCATGATATTTTGAGGCATGGCATGAGAACCTACAAGTCCCACTGAAGCCTTGAAGCCTCCTAACTGGTGTGCTCTGAGAATGAGAGGGACTGACTCCCAGACCCCTGCAGATGTCTAAGCCAGTTTCTGCTTCTGCTCCTCTCTTTGCTGGTCATTCTTAGTACGTAGATATTTGAGCATGTCACAGGCTTCCCTGTCATTATTCGGAACAACTCTGGACAGACTTAAATATGGGGAGGTGTCAGAGACTGGGATGAATGTGCAGTCTGATAATTTTAACAGTTTGGGAAACTACTCCCTTGTCCTTGTTAAACTCTTCAATGGGTGTCTTTGTTCTTAGAAGAGATTCAAGCTCCTTCTCTTGGCCCCTCAGTCCAGCAGGACTTGCTTCTGCTATGTCTCTGGTTTTATCTCATGTCAATCTTCCCCTTGCTGAAGACCTTAGCCTCAGGGGCCTCTTCTCAGTTCTTGGAACTTAACCAATTTCTTTTCTTTCCTAACGCAGGCCTTTGCATTTGGTGCTTTTGCTTTCAGTAATATGCTTCTCTTCATTATTGCCATAGTGAGTACTTGTAGCCCGGTAGGCTCAGCTTAAATATGAGGAGCCCTTCCCTGAGTACCTTGTCTAATTTGGTCACCTTCTGTATTCTCTCATCTCAATTATGGGCTGTTTTCTTCATAGTGTATATCACTACTTTTAATAATTTTAATTATCTATTTATTTGCTTTTTGTCTGTCTTCTCTGCTAGAAAAGAAACTTCATGAAGGCAGGGACTGTGTCCACTCTATAATTGCAGATGCAGGACCTAACACAGTGCCTAAAATATTGGTGGTACTTAATTAATGTTTGCTAAATGAATACATGAATAAAATTAATTTGTGTTCTTAGTAAACTGATTTGTGTTTTGGTTTCCTGTTTCTTGCTACATGAGGTACAGGGGGATACAGAATTTGACTAATTGAACAGTGCCCATTTTGGCACCTCTGTGATGGTTGAGACACCATGGACCATCTAATTGCTCCCCACCAAGGCTATGCTCTGCTGGTTTCCCCCTCACCTCTCTTTGATCTTGCTCTGGCTTCTCTTGCTCATCTCTTGTTTCTCCCCCATTATATATTCATTCCTCTTATTCCCTCCCCTTTTGTTTGGGTGAAGTCAGTCACAAAGGACTTCAGCCACTATGTTCAGAACACCCTAGCATTTATGTCTCTAGCCCTGCCCTGCTTCTTCCAGCCTTATGTCCTTCTGCTAATAGATGAACTTTCTTTAAGCCTCCTCACACTTCCCATCCCAGAATGTTAAATGGCTTCTCATTTGCTACAGGAGAGAGTCCACACTCTTTCCATTGGCATCCAAGGCTCTTCTTTCTTTGGCTCTAACTCACAGCCACATCTTTCCACACAGTACTGTTTACTGGTTTACATTCCCTGCTTCCTTCTCTTCTCTGGATTAGTGTTTCTGCCTTTTGCCTGAAATACATTTTGTCTGCTGCCCTTGTCTACCCAAATTAGGGTCAGTTCAAAGCCCACCTCTCACCAGGCTTGCTGTAACTTCCTGTTGTCTTGTCTTTGACGTCCCCAAGGGACTCGCTTCTCCCAGGGCAGGTGTCAGGCCTGCTTTCTGTTTTAGCAAATACTTAGTGTACAGATTCTATGCCATTTGGAAATTCTTCTTCATTGGCTGTAAATGCCTGTGGAACAAACTCCAGGGATTGTTTATCATCATTTCCCCTTGAAATACAGCATGTTCCTTCAAGCACTGATGGTGGTAGACCCTTGTTGAGTGAACAACAGATTGGGGCATCTGAGAGTACTAGACCAGGAGAGGCTATGTGTCACTGATCTGAGTTTTGTAGAAACAGATTCAACTGGCTAGAGTGAACCCTTTATTAACTCCAGAGTTCTTGTTAATTAACCCTTCATTCAATCAAGAAGAAAATGAGGGCAGATTCTCTCCATGATAGAAAGGGCAGCTTTTAAAAAGCTACCATTTCTTGAGTACTTGGTATGTGCTAGACCCTGTGCTAAGCACATAAAAATATAATCTTGTTTAATTATTTGTGTATTCATAATTAATCAAGGAATATAACAAAAATTAAATAAAGCACATGCTATGTATCCGGACCTGTGTTAAATGGTATGGATACGAAACAAACCTTCCATTTTGTTGGGGATATTGTCAAGCTCTCTTAACAGCTCAACTTTACAAATGATAAAGCTACTTACTCAACTGTAGCTTAGAGGAGCTATGGAACTTGCTTAAGGTCATACAAGCTGGTGATTTGTGGGGTTGACCCTTATGCCTATTCTCTTAACCACCAAACTACATAGTATCAATGTAATGGGGCCTTGCTTTAATATCTGTAGTTAATTAGTATATCATATAGAGTTGTGCTACTTAACTTCAAACTGGCAGCACTAGCCCCTCCTGGGAGCTTGTTAAAACTGCAGATTCTCAGACCCTACCTAGACCCACTGAATCGGAGCCTCTGTGGGTGGGGCCTGGGTAATCTGCTTTTAACAATCTGCAGGTTATTCTCATGTGTGTTAAAGTTTAAGAAGCAATGGTGTAGATCATGGTTTATAGAAATACCTTATATAAAGTGCTATTTTGTTTGTTTTCCTTAATTTTGGCCTTAGTTGAGCCTTTCATGTGCTCTTAGATTTTGTTATGCACAACTCTATGGTGATTGGCACCTCACCCTGTACACATGATAGATCTCATGTCCCCAAGGGATTGTGAATGTGCCACTTTTCTGGAGGAGAAGTCACAGAGAAAAAGAGAGGTTGAGAAGGATGAAGGGAACAATGAGTAGGGTCACTCTCCCTGAGTTAGAGGATATTAGGCTTGGGGTTGGGATGGGGTGAGCTCCCTCACCTGGGAACAAGGGTATTACTCCCCATCAGTAGGAGGGGGATGATCTCTCTGGCTGGGGCTCTTGTGACTAATTAGACTGGTAAATGATGTCACCCAATTGCTCTGCAGTGAGGTCTGGGGAAGAATTTCTTCCTGAAATTGTGCAGACTCTAACACACCATCAATCTGAGCAAGGGGCTGTGTGTGTATGTGGCGGGGAGGGGGTGATGTGCGATGGAGGAGGCATCAAGTAGGGTGTTGAATATTTCAGCGAACTGTCAACTTCAATGTATTGAAGCTGCATCTGTCTTTGAAATCAGGGTGCTCTGGGGTTTCCAGCCAGCCAGTTGCCTAGTAACATGCGTGAAACACCGAGGACTAGCCACTTGAAAGTTTATTTTTGCCCTCAGTTAGTTGCTGAAGATTGAATGTGATCTGGTAGCCAGAGAGATATTTCATTTTTATTTATGAGCTAGGTAAATAAGCACATACTTACAGTGAAATTAGCGTCGTCCCATTGAACGCATGACTTTGTACTTCTTCAAATCCATTTCCGTATAGTTTGCTGAAGGAGGGAGGAGAGAGGATTTAGAAATGGGAAGGAACTGAGAGAAACCCAGTTTGGAAGCACGCAGTCTTCCTCCCGTGACATTTATTACTGAGATAATCACTGGCATTCGCAATATCTAGCTCTGTTCCTCCCACATTTTAGGTTCTAAGGACCTGTAGGGAAGAAGCTGTTCTTTTTGCTCTGGTTTACCTCTGTGTCTTCCATCCCCACCACCGCTAATTTATTAAGTGTTTACTAAGTGCCACATACTTGACCAGACATTGTATGCCTATTTTATGATTCAATCCTCATCATTATTTCCATCATCCTGACAAGAGAGCGAAGCCTTAGCATCACTACGCAGCTTGCTAATTGTGAAAGGAAAGCAGCGGCAGAGCAGGGATCTGAGACCAGTGCTGATCCAGCCTTTGGTTTTGTGGCCCTGTGTGGGCTGCGGGCTCCCTTGACTGCTGAAAGCCAAGGGCAGCGCAGAGTGCCAGTGCTGAGCCACCTGCTCTTTTTCTTGGGTGAGTGTGTGGTTTTACTGATGCAGAATTGGTTCCATAGCCAAGAAGATAAAAACATCTGTGAGCAGTCCTGTAAGACCCATTAGTGGGTAGTGTAATCAATTTAGTGAGTACAATCAGCATGTAAAAAAGTGAAATAGAGTAGAGCAAATGAAAAGTATTATGGTATATTGCAAGTAGTTAGGGTATGGATATTTATGAAATTTTGCTACACCATTTTATATGATATACACATGTAAACACACATGTGTGCATATGTATATGCACATACTTCTACCCAGGCTGACATAAGAGAATCCTCGGAACACAGACACTGACAAATGTTAGAATCAGATAGGAGCCTAGAGGGGGTCAGCAGCACCCTCTCATTTTACAAAGAAGGAAATAGGCTCAGAAAGGGATAGCGACTTGTCTGAAGTCCACAGTTGACAAGAATAGGACCAGAACACCCTTTGTCTGGGGCTGCTTCCAACACATCAGTTTTGCTGGTTGGTTTAAAAGTCTCCCATCCCCAAATATTAAAGGCCCACCCACTCTCCCCATACAGGGCTGGGTTCAATGTCCTGTTCTCAGTGTGGCCTTCCTTGACTGCTGTATTTAAAAAGCCAACCTCCATCCCCAGCACTCCCTATCTTCCATCCCTGATTTATTTTCTTACATTCTTTTTCATTATCTGATCCATGATGATATTTTAGTTATTCACTTCTTCCCCAGAAAAGCATCAACTTCATGAAAGAAAGGATTTTAAATTGCTTTGCATCTAGCACATCTTCCACATTCAGAACAGAACAGTGCTTGGCACCTGAAGTATTACATGAATTCGATGAACAAATGGGTTTATGTAAGAAGAATCTGTTAATCATAGCCAAATAAACTGGAAAGCCACTATCTTAATGCAATACTTGTATGAGTTCTTTGTGAATGATAACGGAAGACCCATGTGGGAGAGAACTGGGATGCAATACATGATTAACTGGGTCTAGCGTCTTCTCCAGGATTGTTGGCAGCTGGATGACCAGGTTAGGGACAGGCTTGGGGAGTGATTTGAGAAATGGCTCAGACTCGTGAACTGCTACCTGCTCCTACTCTGGGTGACCGCTGTCCATGAGGTTTCTCTAGCCTTTGTTTAACAACAGGAACATGAATTTTTACCCTGTGCTATTTGTATATGTGTATAGTGTACGTGTGTCACGTATGTGTGCATGTGGTGTGTGTATGTTTGATCTCTTTCCATCATATCACACCTGAGATAAACCAGCAAATAAATAGAGATGGTACTCATATTGAGGTATGATATGTGAACTACTAAATTCAGAAAATATAAATTAGAGATTATAAAATAATTCTGGAATCTTCCTCATTGGATTGAGTTCAAAGAGAGCAAAGGAGCTTATTTTTTTTCTTAAAATCCCTATTATCTATTTTGTGAACAGGTAGAAAAAAGGAGCTTGAAGGCTCCAAGCATAAAGAAATGATAAAAAGATGAAAATGTTATCACTCAGGTTTGATCAGTATACATTGTATACTACTTGTGTATTGAAATACCACACTGTACCCCATAAATATGTACAATTAATACATGTTAATTAACCTCCCCCAACAAATCTGGGGCCTCACATGCCACCTGGTATCTGCAGGAGCTATCCATGGTCTGGGTGAAACAGCAGTCTTGACCTTGCATGGCAGGGAGAGCCTCATTCCTGCTCTCCCCTGCTCTCTTCTAGAATCCCTCTGGGTTTGCAGCTTCACAGACTAGCTCTTAACTATGATCTGTGCTGGATATTCAATGCCATTTTCCTTTTTCCCCCCTAAATCCTTTTCTTAAATATTTTTAATTAGTGCATTATAGTTGTACATAATGATGGGGTTTGTTGTCACATAGTCCTAGATGCACACAATACAGCAATATAATTTGGTCAATATCACCACCCTGCCACACACCTCTACCTCCCTCCTTCCATCTCCTGATCTCTTGCCTCTCTTCTGGGTCCTATATTTAAAAAAAAAACCCAAGTAAAGTATCATAATTCTTATACCTATGAAGAACATGTTTTACATACATGACTATAGTATATACAATGACATATTTATAAATGCTTGGAATGTACCTTGCTTTATCTCAGTTCCAACATTTCCCCTTCTTCTCCCTTCCTATCCCTTGTTATTCTTTGATTATATATATATATATATATATATATATATATAT
>PVKS010032568.1:0-22438 GCA_004027875.1 Aplodontia rufa | reverse complement strand
AATGTCTTCACTCATCTGTGGAGGCTGGAGCTAAACCCTGACCATTGTGAAAGGTGGTCAATTCTCATGTATTAAACCTTGAAAAGGTGTAGTGACATACAACTTAAGGCATTTGTAGAGATGTATTAGGAAGGTGGGGAGGGATAAGGGTGGATAATTAGGGGGGCTCTAGGAGGTAAATCTAATTTTCAGAATATAAATATATTGTTGTTTCATTGGAAGCATGTTTGATTGTTCAACAAATAAAGTTCTTAATTAAAAAAAAAAAAGAAAATGTGGTGCTATGCTTTGAGTGTGTCCCCCAAGGGTTTATGTGCTGGAAGTCTGGTCTCCATGGTGGCAGTGTTAAGAGAAGATGAGACTTTGAACAGGCAGGGACATAAGCTCAGAAGATGTTGAAGTAGTTTTCATGGGATCCTGGTTATTTCTCACAGGAACGTTGTGTAGAAGATCAAGTCTGGCCCCTCCCCAGTCTCTCTGGCTTCATCTCTCCCTCTTGTACATGCTTCCACATTGATGCCACCTGCCATGAGTTGACCCAGCAAAGGGACCTTTGTACAGGCTGAGTTGATAGAGTTGCCTGATCCTGGACTTTCAACCTCCATAACTTTGTGATAAATTAGCATCTGTTCTTTAGCAATTATCCAGCTCTAGGTATTTTGTTATATCAACATGAAATAAAATAAACCAGTGAATGTAGAAGTCACATGAATCTACTGTGGCGGTGGGAACAGTCAGCACAGAACTCTGTAACTGGTCGTGAAATTTGGATACCACTTTGGTGATCACACTCTTAACTTCTCCACACTGGTGGTGATGTTCATAGCGGTGACAGTGATATTCATGTAATTCTGTGTTGATTGCTGTGGTACAGACAGAGCTCTGTCACACTGGTGTTGGTTACATAGCTGTGATAATGGAATTGTATCCACATAATTCTACCATGTTGTTGATAGTATCATAGACCATCTTATAAAGTTGTTTGAGAAATGTGCATCATTTTGTGGTGGTGGTGAATTAATTTGTAACTCAGTGATATTTTTCACAATATCCATATTACTGTGACATTGGAGGTTGTGGTATTCATGTAACTTTGTTGGACATTGTATCCATATTTTCTGCAATGGTGGTGATGGATATATTCAATTAGCCCTATGATGTGGGTAGTGGTGCTCACATGACTCTATGCTTTTGGTTGTATTCTCATAACACCATGATGCTGGTGACATCCTACATTCACATAACTCCAACATCTGTGTGGTACTGACATAATTTGTACACTGTGATGGCAGGGTACCATTGTTGTAGTTTACCCATGGTGGTGGGATTCACACACTACCGTGATACTGGATGTGCACAACTGTAGAGTGTTGTAGTTGGCAGTATTCACAATATTTTGTGATGGTTTTGCTGGTGGTAGTCACATAACTCTGTGACATTAATTGTGGTATTTATTTACACTGTGACATTGGTTTGTTGGTGGCATTTATATATTGCTATAGTGTTTGTGATACTTTTCACATAATACTGGGACATTGACCATGGCATCTACATAATTCTGTGATGGTGGTGTTGGTTGTGTTCCTATAACAGTGGCCATAATATTTATGTAAATCTGTAACATTAGTAGTGGTATATTGAAATGTCACATAATTCAAAGACATTGTTCATGTATTCACATAACTGTAAATGGGATGGAGGTCGTATTCACATAACTCCACAACATCCATCATGGTATCCACGTAACTCTAAGATAGTGGTGGTCTTGCTATATACATAGCTCAGCAACTAAGGCAGTTGCTTTGTTATAACTCTACAATGCTGTTGGTGTTATTCACATAACTTCATGAGATTGCTCATAGTATTGATGGAAGACTGTGGGAGTGAAGACATGATACTGAAATAGCCATGTGATGTTAAGTGTAACCCTGTCACATTGGTGTGGTAAATTTAACCACCAACAACATTGAGATACACATTAATACCATGACTAGAGTCACAGAGTTATGCAAAACTACCACCACCTTGTTGAAGAGTCTTATGAACAACCAACATACCTGATTTATTCAATACCCAGACCAAAGTCACAGATTTACATAATTCTAGCACCACTACCTTGCAAGATGCGCTAATGTCAATGCCACTATCCTCACAAAAATTACAGAAATATGCCAATTTGCAGTTTTGTGAATATTATACCACATAACTCTGTGACATTGTCATCATACTTACATCATTCTACAGTGGTGGTGGAACTCCACCACATTTTGTGTGGTATTCTCAGAATTCTGCAATGTTGGTTGTGGTATTAATGTGACCCTGGTAGTGGTGGTGGTATTTTATGTCTAAGACATGGGTGTGCGTGGCATTCACATAACTCCGTATGGTTGGTTTGTGGTATTCATGTAACTGTCACATTGGTCATGTGTTTCAGACAGCTCTGCAGTGTGGGTGTGGTATTTGCATAATTCTGTGATTTGATGGTGGTGGTTGTGACATAGCTGTGACATTTTGCCCTCTTATTCATAGGAGCTGACAGATGTTGGTTGTTACAGTCACATAAATCTGCAGTATCTGTAGTAATTTAATTAACATACCTTTGTGGCATTGGCCATGGAATTCGCATAACTGGGATGGTAGTGGTATTTAAATAGCTCTGTGATATTGATGATAATACAATGGTGGGAGAAACCTCATATTTGTGGGGGTGTAGAAGCTTAAGCTCAGAGAAGTGTTAAGTTCTACTTAAAGTTACATAACAAGATATGACAAAACCAGGTCCAAATTCAGGTTTTCTGGATAATTAAGATAAAGACTTTTCTGTGCCATGCCATACCATGAGGATTTTTTCACAAAATCTGAATTTAAAGTCATTTGTCCATAATAACTTAAAAGCATTTGTCTAAAGCATCTACACCTTCAAACTCCCCAAAGGCTTAAGAACATACATATTATATATAGCTCTTTATCCATAACTTTAGTTATGTCCATGTATCAATATATACATTTTCGTATGTGAAATTGATCAAAATTTAATTGCTGTACATTGAAATGGATAATATTGAACTTCTGAAAATTTATGATAAATAATGCAGAAGAAGGCTTCCTGGTGAAACAAAGATAGCTTTAGTTTTTTCATAGATCCCAAAATATATGTATTAGAAAATGAAGTTTAATGTTAATGAAAGTGTTATGGAACATTTTCATTCTTTCTTTAAAAACTTACAAACCCCTAGGAATACAATTTACAATAAATGCTGGTGAGGATTAGTCCAACTGCTCTGACAGTCAGTATGGAGGTTCCTCAAAAGACTAGGACAGGAACCACCATATTATGCAGCAGTGCCACTCCTTGGTATGTATTCAAAAGGATTAAATTCAGCATGCTGTAGCAATGCATGCATACCATGTTTGTAGGAGCACAATTCACAATAGCCACATTATGGAACCATACTAGGTATATCCATCAACAGATGACCGGCTAAAGAAAATGTAGTATATACATACAATGGAGTTTAATTCAGCCATAAAGAAAAATAAAATTATGTCATTTGCAAAAAATGGACAGAAACGCATCATGCTAAGTGAAATAAGCCATACTCAGAAAGTCTAGAGTCAGGGGGCTGGAGCGGTGGATCAGTGGTTACAGCGCTTGCCTGGCATGCGCAAGGACACGAGTTCAAACCCCAGCACCATGTGCACAACGAAGTGTCTGAGAAATGAGGGTCACATAAAAAACTAAATAAAAATTGCTTCTCTCTCTCTCTCACATTGTCCCCTCTTCCTTCCTTCCTTCTTTTCTTCTTTCTTTCTTTTAAAAAGAAAGTGTGGCATCATATATTTTCTGTCACATATGGAAGCTAGAGAGAAAAAGGAAAATAAAAAGATTTCATGAAAATAGAAGGAAGACCAGCAGGGTAGATGAAGGAGATTGAGGGAAGGAGGAGAAGAAAGGCAAGGGCATTTACTGGGGAATGAAAATGATAAAATTGTTACATTGAATGCATGAGTATGCCACAATGACTTCCACTATTATACATATGCATATTATGCATCAATAAAAATTTAAAAAATCCTAAATCCCCTAGAATCTTGGAAAGGATTAGAACTATGTTCTTGGAGTCTGAGTTGCCATTTCATGGCAAATACGTGTTTAAATAATATTGAGATAACATTTAAGATTTCTGGGTTGTACCTCAATAAAAGCTTTGAGAAATGTGCATGTAAATAAAATGACTATATAATATATATATATATATATATATGTATATATATATATATATATATTAGTGCCAATCCAAGTATTCAGGATGCTTTCTTATGGATTTGAATTATTGCTTTCAAAGTTTTGCCATAGAATTTTGAGTTAAAATGTGATTTAAGACACATGTATTGCCAGCCTCTCTGGAAAGCAATGTGGAGAATCCTCAAAAAACTAGGGATGAGCCCACCATATGATCCTGCTAGTCCTCTCCTGGGTATTTTTCCAGGGGATTTACAATCAACATATTACAGTGACACAGCAAAATCGATGTTCATAGCAGCTCAATTTATAATATCTAAATTATGGAAACAACCCAGATGCCCCTCACTGGATGAATGGATCCAAAAACTGTGGTACATATATACCATGGAGTTTTACTCAGCAATTAGAAACAATGATATTGCAGCCTTTGAAGGTAAATGGATGGCTAGGGAAGAAATCATGCTGAGTGAAGTCAGCATAACCCAGAGAACCAAGGGTCGAATGACTTCACTCATCTGTGGAGGCTGGAGCTAGACCCTGGCCATTAAGAAAGGAGGTCTGTTATCATGTTTTAAATCCAGATAAGGTGTAATGACATATAACCTAAGGCATTCGTAGAGATGTATTGGGAAGGGGGCAGGGAAAAGGGTGGATAATTGGGGGTCTCCTGGGGGGTAAATCTAATTTTCAGAATTTATATATATATTATTTTGTTAGAAGCTTGTTTGATTCTTCAACAAATAAATTTCTGAATAAAATAAAAAAAGATACATGCATTGCTTCCAATAATGCCCTTGTTGTAGTTAAAATTGTCTCTGTACCTCCATTCCCAGGATTCATGATTATATTTCTTTCCCTTTCAGTACTTGGGGTGCATTGAAGTTCTACGCTCGATGAGGTCTCTGGACTTCAGTACAAGAACACAAATTACCAGGTAAGTCCCTTGAAGTGGACTCCTGCACTTTTACCTCCAAAGGGAAGCAGCTCAGAGATTCACAGCCCCGAAACTTCTAGAAGGAAAGACCGCCCTCTTGGTTGCTGGAGACTGGTGGCGGTGAGTCAGGACTCACAGTGTCTCAAGACATTAGTGTTCTTATCCATTTTGGTGATGTATATCTCTTCACAAGAGCATCACAATGGACACACTGCCTTTTTTGAGCTTAATTTTCCTAATTAAGCTGTAGATGTATAGAGCAACATGAGTGTTGTGTTTGTTTCTTTAATGCAGGAAACTCTAATATGGGATTGATATTTGAAAATTTACTGAACGGTGTTCTTTTTAAAAAAAGAAAATGAGATGTCAAGAGACAATCTTCAACAGTATACAAAGAGAATAAATCGCATAGAACTGGAAGTAGAAATGTTCATGGGAGTAGGTCACTTAGGAAGTATACCAATTCGTTAAGATGTCAGTAATTAAAATTTTTTATTAATGAGTTGCATTACTGTACAATCATAAATGCATATAAAACAGCAATATGATATACATTTGTTCCTAAACCAGAATTACCCCACATTGTTCACACCCTAGCTACATTTCTATGGTCAAAGAGTTTATGTTGTATGATACTTATGGAACTGTTAATCTAAATAGTGACTTCAGAAAATGTTTCCTGTTTCATTCAAATTACTGTGCTATGTATCTTTGAGCTAAAGTCTAAACATTGAAATTTAAAAATCAATTATTTATAGCAAATAGCAGTTAAGTAATGTACACACTTCAATTCTGTTTTTAGTGCTGTGACACTTCTTCCTCACTGAAGAAATTTGTGGTCAAAAGCTAATGCTACCTTTTTCTCTAAGGCAACTTAAGACTCACGGTGGGAGTGTTCTAAGGTCAGTTGCCTGCACTGAGGAAGGGACCTGTTCCACACATCTGTAGAGAGTGATTCATGAAACTTGCAAATGCAAAGCAATAGTATTTTGAAGCAAAGGCATTTAAAGGACAAGTTTGAGTATTTCCTTCTCAAATCATTCATTTGCTCTGCATATGAAAAGACACACCCAGTACCCTAAGAGAGGCAGAGAACATTGCCAGTGTCAGGGAACATGAGAACTGGGTGGCCTTATACATGTTCTCATGCTCAGTTCTTGTTTTTAAAGAACCGACAGTTGACTGGGAGAGTACTGTTGACCATTTCTCCTTTCATCATTGATGCTAGAATTTCTGAGATGATTTTATGCCATTTTAATTCTCCTGATATATTTATTGAATCTCCTGCTGGTTGTGCTTGTCCCGTGTGCTGGACAACATGGGCTGTCTGCTTCGTCTGGCCTCCCAGTGTCAGGAGGAATGATGTACACACAAGTGGTTGAGGAGCAGCTAAGGGACACAGGCCAGATCCTGTTCCTTGGGGACAGTGATGGGATGAGTCAGGGAAACCAATGAATAATTCCAGTTTTCCCTTTAATGAGGATTTGATTCTTGGGGATCTCTTGGGTAGAATTCAAGGAGACAGAAGTGATAATAATATTGTAGAAGAAAGCAGATAGAATAAACATGGCGGGTGGAGATTGAATGTCTTTCTTCTGCCCTGTTCCATTTAGATATATGTGGAAGAGAAGAAAGATAATGGGCAAGTGGAGCACCATTGTTAGACTTTGGAAATATGATGTTGAATTCTTGTTATACCTGAATTATTGCCTTGAGTTTTATTAGACTTTTTTTTTTGTACCAGAGCTTTAACCAGTGAGCTACATCCCCAGATAGATATATGGATAGAGATATAATTATATAGATAGATAGATAGATAGATAGATAGATACAAGGTTTACTTAAGGCTAAGTTGTTGAGGCTGACTTTGAACTTGCAATCCTCCTTTCTTAGCCTCATGAGTTGCTGGGATTACCACCACACCCAGTTGAGTTTTATTAGACTTTTTGAAACATGTTTGCCTGTCCTGACAATGCTTTCTGCCTCTTGGGTCATCTTTATCCTTTGACATATTTCTTACTGTAGTTAATTGCTAGAGACCACACAAAAGAAAGAAATTGATAAATTAACATCAAATGGAAGCCCTTTGCATCCATGAAAAGAATATTGTACAAATGCCTGTAGGTGTAGCGTAGTGTAGAGCTTTGAAGGTCTCAGTGGTAAATCAGTGTTAAACTTGCCTGTGGTTAAACTTTACTTGTTTATGTACTAAAGATATTCTTGGAAAGTTGTGGGGGGTTCTAATGTTGTGATCAAGTTATACAGGCACAGTAGGAATACTTGTTTCCAAGGGTCATACCTTTTATTAAAAAAATCTATTTTTATAAGCAAATAATCCCCACTTATTTTTTGGATATAACGTAATTATATCCAGATATATTTTGAATGCTCTGACAAATTTATCATGTATCTTTTTCAGGGTAGGATTGGTTTTATGCTGCTTCTGGCATCTGAGTTTAAATTTATTGTGGTCCTTTCAAAAACACTGGGCATGGATTACTGATTTCTTACTAAAAGATAACTTTTAAGACTACCTGGTGTAGCTGTCTTTGTTTATGTTCCTCAGTGGTTGTTAAAAGCCTTCCATCCTTAACACCATGGTCTGTGACTCATTCACTTGAATCAGTTCCCAGTGGGTTGAGGAGATGGCTATAGGGCCCAGCTCTGCCAATTTTTTCAGCTATGTGAGTTTGGCCTTGATTTGCACACTTGTAAGAAGGGTGCCCAAATAATTCCCATCTCAATGGTTGTTGTGAGAAACAGGACAGCTTCTACAGGTCCCTCACTTCCCTCACCCCACATCTTTGACAGATTTCAGCCTGTTGCATAGACCCCCAGGGGGATTGAGAGAGGAAACCCAGGTTGGAGTCATCCCAGGAAAAGGGACCCCTGGTGGGGAGAACTGAGATTCCCCACCTCCAGTATAGTCAGTGACCTCTGCTTTTATCTGTGTTGGGCCATTTGCATTTCTGCATTGGCCACTGTGGCTATAGACCCTGGTCATCCTCCCTTCCCTGGGCTTCAGCCTGACTTCAGAGAGTTGCATATTTAGCTCACACATAGGCTCACTGAGAGAATCCCTCTCCTGAAATTCTCAGTGTCCACCATTGTTACTGCATTTCCTATTTGGGTGGGACTTGCCACATCATGTGGGGAGGCTCTAGGTGGGGAATGTGCTCTGAGCACATGCATTGTGCTCGTTAGGGAGTGCCCATGTTCCCCTGGCCTGCTGGGCTTCCTGCTGCTGTGACTCCCTTCTCAGAGCACCCCTGCCTGGCTTATCCTTGAAATGGGACAAGAAGCCCCCAGGTCCTTGCTACTAGACCTGACCTTTTTTCCCCTTTACTTTGATTTCCTCATCTACTTATTTTTATTTTATTTATCAAGTATAATTTTGTTTACATTGGAAGTCCCTTAAGCCATTTTTCGAATATGGAAGGCTGTGAATATAACTAAGTCCAGAGCACTCAGTGAGCTGGCCATTACTAACAAGCTGAGATTCCTTCTTTGTTGGGGACAACAAAATGCAAAGATATGCTGTGGAGTTTGGGTTATAAATGGTTTCAGCTGACTTCTTGCACTGCTTGGAGGCATTAGCTAACTATACAGCTTGCTTCCACTCAGGGTCCTGTGGACACGAGCTCTGGTTGATGTGTGGCTTTGCTGTGCTTCCAGGGTGAGCAGCAGGGCCCATCAAAAACTGTAGAGAGTGAAAGATTGAATCTATTTTAAGGTTTTAGCTTCCTTTATTTAACGGGCCCGGACCACTGTCTGACCTGAACTTTTGCACACGGCCACGTGCATCACAGCTTGCATGGGTGTACATGCAGCATTGTGCTTTGTGAACACAAATGTCACGTTGCTGCTTCAGACTGTGTGTGTTTTGAAAATTCTCCAAGGAGCATTCATAAAATACCCTTAGTTCAAAAACCTGTGAGAGGAATCCACCTTGCTTTCGGGGAAGGTGTTTTCCTTTTTGCTCTTATGCAGGGTGTTGGCTGGGATCTAGGGAAACTTTACTTATGGGTGTTAGTGCACGTGTGTGGAGGTTCAAAGGTGTGTTCCCTGCGCAGGGCCGTCCCCCTTTATTGAAGCCTCCAGGTGAGCCTCCTGGACATGATGCGGACTTTTTGCAATGAGGCCAGATTCTCTGCTCCCACTGGCAAGTGGAGTCTGGGCCACTACAGATTCCAGCAGCCAAAATAGCCCGCTTCTAGTGTTTGCAGCTATTCCCAGCTAAAACTGGGAATTTGGGCTGGCTGCAGGTTTCTGAGGTTGAAATGGCTTTAGCAGCTCCCCAGCTAAAAGCTGGGTGTTGCAGCTCTTGGTGTGGTGGAAATTCACCCTGGGAATTTGGCGCCAATCTTCTGGGTTCTTGTCTCACGAATTTGAAGAATAAAATTCATGAACAACCACGGAAGGAAAAGTAAAAGGAGTAGGAATTATTTTAGGAAGGAGAGTAGAGACTCTGCAAGGCGGAGGGGCACCTGGAAGCAGGACACTGTCTGATGGAGGTTAGGCCAGGGATTATATTGATTTGGGGTAGGAGCATCATTAGCATTCATACAAAGCAGGCATTGAGAAATGCATCTCCATCATTGGTTGAAACCTATGCAAAACAGGCATTGGAACTAAGCACCAAAGTCATTGGTTAAAATCTATGCAAGACAGGTAGCAATTCTTTCCAAGTTCCCATCTGCGTCCACCCCCACTTCTTAGTTTTTCCCCCTCTGGGACAAAAGAGTTGCTCCCACAGGTAAGCCTCATGGTCATTTGCGTATGAAGGTCCTGAGCAGATCCGTTAACGGCTTTCTTTGGGGCAGCTTCTATGTGTGGTTGAATGGGGCCCAAGGTCCTGACTACCTAGACATTTTACTATCTCTCCTAAAACTGTTCAGACACACGAATCAGCCATCAGCCAGCGCGTAGGGCTGCAGGCTGTCAAGCTGGAGTCTTTTCTGTCTGAGTTTTTATGAGAGGGTCTTGGATTAGCAGGTAGAGACATCATGTGAAATTCGTCTGAAAGTACTAAGTGTTTGTTAGCTGCAGGGTTTCGAATTTGAACGAATAAGAATCAAGCCCTAGTGATTGGAAGAAGGGAGTGGAGACTTAAAGATGTGTGTATCGTGGATGTTCCTGAGAATCTTAGCCCTATGAGCGTTGGCATGGTCTCCTGGATACCCACCCTGAAGGTTCATCTTCAGCTGAAGAAGGACAAGACAAAGCTGACCTTAGCATGGCATTGCCACTCTAGCCACCTTCTTCTCTTCCAAGAGTTCACCTGGAAAATGTGACTCTCAGGTTCCAACACTGTGTAAATGCTCTCAGAGGAGAAACGTCCAAGGTAAACACTTCCACCACACAGTCTCTCCGACCCATTAAGCACCTGCGCATCCTCATTCACGTGCATTCCAACCCAGCTGCGCTGCATTTAACCTAGTGTGCCTGGACACCTTCCCGGAGACACCACTCACCCTTGCTAAGCCTCTTGGAAGAGAGGGTCTGGCCAGGATGCGTCCTGTGCACCTCCTCCACCACCAGCATCACCATCCAGCTACCATCTCACCTTACGCATTTCCGTGTGGCATGGACATTGAATCACGTTCATTTGGGGGAATCTGAACAATGCATATCATGCGGTTTTACAAAAAGCCACATTTATTAACAAGAGATTTGTGTTCTTTATAGAGGATTTGCTATCTTCAGGGCATTACCCTGGCTGAAGGTGCAGGGAGTAGAAGATGGAGTTGAAGAAGGACAGGTAAGACCTTGGGCCCCTGGGAATCTCACATGTCTAGGGAATGCTGTGAAGGTCTGATTACACCTGCCTAATTGAATGGTGGGCATACTCAGGATGGTGTGGCTCTGAATATCTTTCACCCAGATTTTGTGTTATTATTTCTTCTTGGGACGTGGGTACGACAAACTCTACTAAGCGGACAAATATTTACTTCAAGTGCTTTATGTTTGGGAAGGAATATGTTAGGGTTAGAGTTAACCCCTGTAGCATGACTTTCTCACCTTGGAAACACCAGGGAAGTAATTCTGAAAAGTCATCTTCAGAAATTAATCACACAAGACATCTTAAGATACATACTTTTACATCTGGTCCACCATATAGAAAAATAAAGCTGACTTTTGCTCAAAAGTTTCTTTAGTTCTGAGAAGGAATCTTAAGGGTAGGTCTGATCTTTGCCAGTAGAGTACTTGATTATGATATTCCAGAATTCCTCTTTCACTACAAAATAAACAGCACTCATGTTGATTTCAGCTAGATGTGCCAGGGAAAAGAGCGAATCTATTTTTATGGTTTCTCTGAGGCTGGTTGAGTGTCTGAATTAGGAGGGAGCACCAGTGTGTATCGCCCCTCCCCGCCCACCCCCGTGCGTGTCTGGCTTTGCATTCCTGCCTTCTGGGCTCCTTCTCAAGGTTCTTGTTCTGAGCATGCTTCTGCCCAAACTTCTTACAGCCCTCCAGAGGGCGAGGCCAGGCAGTAATGGGGAGATCAGTGTTTTCGCAGTTTAGTATTCCTTCTGAAATCTCACTTGTGTGCGTGTGCATCCTGCCTTTTGAATATAACTATAATGCATCAATTTAAAAAAAAGATAAAAAGAAGACCAGCAGAGTAGAAGAAAGGGATTGGGGCAGGGAGAAGGAGAAGGGAGGGAGGAGTACTGGGGGTAGAAATGGAGAAAACTATCTTACATGCATTTATGAGTATGTCAAAATGAACCCCACGGTTATACATAACTATAATTACACTAAAAAAACCCTCCTATTTTTGTACTCCAGTTTTAATGTAAATTAGAATACTTTTGTCCTCTCATGTCTCCTCCATCATCATTTGCATGTTGATAATGTGCCAAATACAGAGGTACAGAGAGTATAGGTACCCAGGGGCCCCGAGTCACAGGCCGTGGGACATGCATTCATGGCAGGAGAGAGAAAACTACTGTTGGAACATAGAAGAAAGTCCCTATGGCCCAGGGCCACTGGGAGATTTCCCTTAGCAGGGAACAGCGAACCCAGGGCAAATGGCAGACCCAAAAGAAGCACTAGATAGGGACATTTGCTTGATTCTGGGCCAGTTTCTCTAGCCAGACCCTCAGGGACACTCCTGGAAACCATTTTGATGGCTCCACACGGATTCTGCTGGTCCAATTGGGCAGTAATTCTAATGCATGCACAGAAGGGGCCCCTGAGCTGGCTGCAGGAAGGACCATGGGGACAGTCTGCACCTGCAGAGGCTTAGCCTGAGCCCAGCCCTGGGAGGACAAGGGCGTGGCCTTCTCCAGGCTTCACCCTGTTCCGTTTTCATATTCAGTCCCTCAACCTTAATGCATGCCACTAGATTTATTTTTACTTGTGAGGTTAAGCAAGATATTACCATGGAAACATCTGTACAGCCATGGCAGAGGGTAGGGACCCATGAGGCATTTCCTTGGGTGAACCTGCAGTTACACATATCTCAGTTTGCATCCCACCCACCCCTGGCAACCAATAGACCTTGAGATTTGGTGCAAGGGGGTTGTTAGGGAGGATAGCTAGAAAGCCCCAGTGGGAGTGACCACAGGATGCAGGAAGGGATAGTAGTCACCAGGACCGCTGGGGGCTCAATCCTGTGATCCCCCTTGAAGAAATGTGTAGAAGATTGAAAACTGGGGTATCTGCCCATCGACTGCTTCTACTTACTAGCAAAGGACAGCTGCAGCTCCTCAGGCCTGCCCTGGGCTGACTGAGAAAGCTGGAGAAGCCGCCTTCTGAGTGGTGGATGTCAGATGTGGGAGCTGGCTCTTGTGTAGAGTACGAAGAAGATGAAGCTGAAGGTAGGGTTTGTATGGAGTGCTTGTTGTCTTGGGGATGAAGGACAAGTCTGAGGAGGATGAAGGTCAGCCTGGGCAAAGTGGCCTCTGTGGCAATGGCCCTGCCCGCTTCTGACTTTGTTCATCCAGGAATGGCAGCCACCCTCTTGCTATGGTCCAGCAACTCTAAACTGGATTCTCCAGATAATAGAAGGAAATGCAACAAACAAGTGTTCTTAACAAAACACTTATGGTGAATAATTTGTAGAAAGGTCATGGTTGTAACTTTCACAAATGGCTGGAGGGTGGGGTAGAGTGGGAAGGGAACACCATGGGGGTAAGATGCTCTCATTTATTTAACAGGCCCAGGAGAGAACGTCTTTCTATTCTTACCTTGAGGATCTGAATAAACCAGTCTGACTCTTGTTTTTGTCCCCAATCGGGAAGCCCAGGTGTCATCTGCTTCCATGTTGTCCTCTTCCATTTGAAGCTTTGGTTGACACTCCATGCCCAGATATTTGTGTCATTATTTTTTTAACTGGCTGGTTATGACATGCAGGTGCAAACTGTGTAGATATCTCTACCAGTAGGGGCATGTGTTTCTTAAGGGCAAGGAAACTTCCCAACAGGGGAATCTGGGAGGGGAAAAGTTTGATGGACATGAGAGTGAGCTGGCAGGATGTGTGGCAAGGAAGGGCAAGTGGAGGACTTTAAATTTTGCAAGCCTAAACATATTTAAATTTATCTGTTGATGTATCCGTTGACTTTCTTGGAAGTCTCCAAAGCTGGCTCTGCCTCCTGGTGGCACTTTCTCCTTGGTAAAGAGATATCTACTTCGAGGTTGGGGAAATGGAGGGATATTCTCTCATGAAGATTCTGTTTTAGGGGTGTTAGTTGGCTTAAAATAAGAAAAGGTTTATTTTGGCTCACAGTTTTGGAGGTTCCAGTCCATGATTGAAGGACTCCATTGTTTTGGACCTGTGGCAAATCAGCACAATCATGGAGGAAATGTATGGCAAAGCAAGACTGCTTACATCATGAGCCAGGGAGCCAACAGAGAAAGAGGATGAGATGAGGGCCCATGGTCCCCCTTGACAGCATGCCCCCATGGCTAAGGGCCCCCCCACAGAGCCTCTACTCCTAAAGATCCTTAGTACCCCCAATAACTCCACCCTGGAAGCCAGGCCTTCAACACATGATTTTTGGGGAACATTCAAGATCTAACCTAGCAAAGGCTGTTGAGTTAAAGCCTGTGTAACCCCCAAGGTTACACATTTGCTTCGCATCTGCAGATGATGACACATGGAGCAAAAGATCTCCCTCTTTTTCCTGCCACACGGTACTTACTGGCTTCACCAGAGTAAAAATTCCCTTAAGAATCCAGCAGGCTTTCGAAAGCTACAATATCGTCCTCTCTGATGGCCGAGTAGTATTCCATAGAATATATGAACCAAAGCTTTTGTATCCACTCATCAAGTGAGGGGCATCTGGGTTGGTTCCATAATCTAGCTATAGTAAATTAAGCTGCTATAAACATTGATGAAGCCACATCGCTATAATACGCTGATTCTAAATCTTTTGGGAAAATTCCCAGGAGTGGGATAGCTGGGTCGAAAGGTGGTTCCATCTTTAATTTTTTGAGGATTCTCCACACTGCTTTCCATAGTGGCTGAACCAGTTTACAGTCCCACCAGCAGTGTAACAGTGTTCCTCTTTTCCCACAGCCCCTCCAGCATCTTTCATTGTTTGTATTTTTCATTTTTGCCGCTCTAACACTAGATACCCATTTAAAACATGAGTTCTTCTGGGGGAAACTGCAATAGATGAAACCCTTAGTAGCTTATCTATGCGTTAGCATTACCCCTGGTTAACAAAGTTTATACATATTGATTGCTACTGTTTTGACAATGTTTCCCCATCATCTGTATCCTGTATCACTATATACTTCTAAAAAATGTGAAAAAAAAAAAAAAAAAGAATCCAGCAGGCTGCTTAGAGCTGAACCGCAAGGATGGTCTTGTTCTACGGCCTCTCTGATTGGGACAGGGGCCCCAAAGATTTGACACTTGTACATAGATCATCTCATTTTCTAGAGCAGTCATTTTTAAACTTGAAAATCACCTGGAGAGCTTATCACACACAGAGTGCCCAGTCCCACCCACTAAGTTTCTGATTCAGTAGGTCTGAGGAGGGACATGAGAATTTGAATTTCTAACAAGTTTTCAAGGGATGCTGATTCTTCCCATCCCAGTGCCTCACTTTGAGAATCATTGTTCTAGAATTCTATTTTAAGTTTCAGAGCTGTTTGCAACTACCATCTATGAAACCAGCTTTGAAAATGAGTCCGTTTATTTTTTTCAACTGATCCCACTCATCCTGAAATTTTAAAAATGGATAACATAGATGACTTGGTGACTGAGAATGGTTTAAATAGAATCTATACAGCAAATCCGTGGTGCTCATTCCCATACTCTCTGTAGGGACCATCTGGCATGGTGCATATTTATAATCCTCATGGCAGAAGCACATTTGTGTCACAATGTACCTCTCTGACTGCTCCTTTTCTGTCTCTGTCTCTGAGCTCACTTATCCCCCAAATATATCATTCTATAAGGATCCCTTTGCTCTTGTCAAGAGGCAGCCTTGTGGAGCAGGACTGGAGCCAGATTACTTGGGTTTTTGTCTGGGCTCTGTAACTTTCCAGCTGGGTGACCTTATGCATGGAACTTCAGTTCTCTGTATGTCTGTTTTCCCATCTTCACAGTGGGAATGATAATGGTACCTCCTTCATGGGGTTGAGAACCTACTGAATGAATATCTGAAAAGCCCATAAGCTGCTGTCTGATACATGAGAGGCCTCAAACATGTTGGCTGAGATTGATATTTTCGCTTTCACTCTATCTTCTCCATGTTGGTAATCCTACTTTAAATGACACTTCCAGGAGGAAGAGTCACAAGCCTGTCTCTACTTCAATCTTCTCAATTCCAGGCCCATATTTATAGCAGCCCAGTAGATGAAGGTCTTCTTGGGGTGGCCAGTCAGTCACCCAGTCTGAGACCTTTCTCTAGGGTGCCTCCCATTCTGCCCATTTCCTCCAGTCTCACCTCACATCTCTGAATCGGTGCTGTAAACATAATCCCCATGTTCTCTCAAACTCGAAATCTCATTCTTCTCCCTCATTCAGTTTCTAATGCTGTTTGCTCCCCTGGCTCCTTGGAAGCCTCTCTTGCAATTTGTCTGCTTTTTTCTGGTCTTGCTCACTGTCCGTTTCCTTTGTTCTTGCTAAGAGGTTAATGTGCCTGAGATGTATGATTCCCCATTAGACTTACCTATTTACCCCTTAGCTGCAGGACACAGTGAAAGAGTTCTTAGCATTTGATGCTCCACTTGACTGGCCCAGCACACCCTTCCAAACACATTTCTCACAACTCTAGTGGGTTTCCTTTGCACCCTCCACACTGAACTCCCTCTTCCATTCTCCTGGTCATTCTTCAACCTGAGTTTGAGCCACAAACATACTTACTTTTGTCCTGAGCTCTAAGACCACTTGTTCTTAATTCTTCTACAAACTTTTATCTCATTGAAAATCCTATTAGACTTTTAAAGACACAGACCATTTGTCTCTAAATGGTCAACTCTAAAATACCATCTACCATAAGACACTTCATTATTTTGTAACCACCCAAAAAACAATCCCCACAAAAACCCAGTCCCAGTGCCTATAAAAATATGACCCATACTTCCAGATCACTTTAAGTCAATTTGCATATGTTGGAAAAGCTATTTTGGATTATTCTTGATACAGATATCATTATAACACTTGTACATATATTAAGAGGTAAAAAGCAATATTAAAAAAGGTGTTCTTAAAAACTTCTTCAAATTGAGAGTCTGAATCATTTCTTTTTTCATAATCATTGCTATCTGTAGAGTTTTCCTCCCAGATTTTTTGTCCTTTAGGCCATTTTAAGACCATTGGAAAATCAATGAAATTGGACTCAGTGCAAGAATAGGGAAAATATTTAAAACCAAAGGTGGTTTAAGAAAAGATCATAGTATATCCAATGGTGCTGAACTGAAAGAGGCACTAACTTACACTAGTTCTGTGTGACAACAAATCATTTTGATAGTAATACATATTGTAATAGTTTGAAAAAAAAGAAAAGATCTTAAAAATTGATAAACCACTAGTTAGTTTGGTCATAAAAAGAGAGTAAATTAAAATGACTAATGTCAGGAGTGAAGGAATTGAAATCATCCCTACGGAGGTATAATAAAGGGAAGTGAAGGATAACTTTATGCAACACATTTGACAACTTAGACAAAATACATACATTCTTAGAAAGATGCAACTATCAAAGTTCATTAAAGAAAGATTAGATAACTTGAATAGGCTGTGACTATTAAATAAATTAACTTCATAGAAAACCATAACCTTTCCATAGAGAAAAATCTAAGAAAATATAGTTCTAAACATTTAAGGGGGAAATAGCACCAATTTTGTACAGTATATTCCAGAATATAATCATTTTCAATTGATTTTGCAAGGTCAATGCTATCCTGATACCAAAGCCAGACAGAGGCATGCCAACAATAAATAAATAAATAAAAGACTCATGAACTCAGGCAAACAAATCCTAGTGAAATGTTAGCAAATTAAATATAGCTATTAATGCATCATACTCTGGAATTATTTCCCAAGAACTGTAAAGTTGGTCCAGCATTTAAAAATATTGATCATTGTAATTCTTCCTATTAGCAGACTTTGTAAAAAAGAAAAATTGCATGAAACTCTCAACAGATGCAGAAAAGTCTGTGAGAAAGCTCAACAAACATTCCTGATTAGAAACTGTCAAAACACCAGGAATAGAAGACTTCAATCTATAACATGGCATTCACAAAAACCTATAATCAATGTCACAGTTAATGATGAAACAATATTTCCCTTGAAGATTAGGAACCAAGGGAGACATGTCCACTTCCGCTATTTTTATTTTACATTACACTGGAGATCTTGGTTCAGTATGTAAAAGCCATACAAATTGAATGAGAAGCAATGAAACTCTATTTGCAGTTGATGTAAGTGATATAATCATCTACATAGAAAATTCTGAAAAAATCTTTGTAAAAGCTACTAGAACTAACAGTAGACATTATATCAGGTTAATATATGAATATCAATTGCATTTATATATATTAATGAGGATCAATTAAAAATGAAATCTAAAAAAGACCATTTACAATAACAAGCAAAAACAGACAATGCACTAGGTTAAGTTTTTTTTTAAATGTGTAAAGTTCTATGCTAAATACTGTAAAAACATTGATGAGGGAAATTAAAGAAATCTAAATAAGCAGAGATATGCTGTGCTAATGAATCCAGCTTTGTGAAAATGTTGACTCTTCAAAATTGATGTACAGATTTAGCCCAATTCCAGTCAAAGTCCCAGTAGGCTTTTTGTAGAAACTGATCCTTAAATGTATATATCATAATTAGGACCTAGAATAGCCAAAACATCTTTAAAAAAGCAATTAAAAAATTCACAATAAAGTTACAGCTATCAATGCAATGTGATGTAAGCGTAAGAACAGACATATAGAGAAGTGGACCAGAGTAGAGAGCCTAGAAATATACCCACATGTGACTATGACAAAGATGCCAAGATATTCTTAGGAAAAGTATAGGCTTTTCAACGAAAGCTGCTGAGACAATTGAATATCTATATGGAAAATCAAAGAACAACAAGAACAAGAACAAATCTCCCATCCAAGCCAGGGTGATGGTGCACACCTGTAATTCCAGCTCCTCCAGTGGGTGAGGCAGGAGGATCACAAGTTCAAGGCCAGCCTCTGCAACTTACCGAGACCCTGTCTCAAAGATAACATAAAAAGCATTGGGGATGTAGCTCAGTGGTAGAGTACTCCTTGTTCAATCCCCAGCACCACAAAAAGCAGCCAAAACTTCCCATCCACAACTCCTACCATATACAAAAGTAAACTGAAATTGGCTGATAGGCCTAAATGCAAATGTTATTACTACAGAATTTAAGAATAATAATAGGAGAATGTCTTTGTGACTTTACATTAAGCAAACATCCATGAGCTTAAGACATGTAAATCCGAAATCATAAAAAGAGAATATTAACTAGTTGTGTTCATCAAAATTTGAAAAATTATTTCTTTATAATACACTTAAAAGAATAAAACACTAATCATGGGTTGGGCAAAAATATTTATTAACCACATATCTGATAAGACATGTGTCCAGAATATAGGATGAAATCTTGCAGTTCAACAGTGAAAGAAGCAACCAATTTAAAAATTGGAACGTTGAACGGAGCTTTATTAAAGAAAATGACAAATAAGTGCACAAAAAGACACTATCATTAGTGTTCAGGAAACAAATTAAAACCATATTGAGATACCACTGCACATATTTTGGAATGGCAGATAAAACAAAATGAAGTCTCCTGACAATACAAAGCGCTGGCAGTGATGTGGAACAGCTGGGACTCTTTCACATTGTTGCTGCCCAGACAAAGTAATTCAGTCCCCTCAGAAAACAATTTGGCAGTTTCTTATGAAATTGGGTAGACATTAAACATAACCGAGCAATCCCCTCTAGGTTGTTTTTATTTATTTTTTCTTCCAAAAGAAAGACAACATATATCCACAGAGCACTCAAAAACCTGTATTGAATATTAGTAGCTACTTCATTCTTAGTTGCCTCAAACTGGAAACAGTCCAAATATTTGGCCATCAGAGTAGACAATCAACTGGTGCATTCATATAAAGGAACACTACACAGCGATAAGAAAGAACAAAATGTTGACACATGAATACATCTGAAAACACTATGCTAAGTGAAAAAAAGCTGGATATGAAAGCCTGGCTATTATATGACCCATTCATAGGACATTCTGGGGAATTTAAAATGATAGAGACATAAACCGGGTCACCAGTTGCCCACGTCTGGAGATTGGAGAAGATATTGGCTACAAAAGAAGTGCTGGGGGATTTGGCGGGGATGATGGAAATATTCCATCTTGGATTTGGTGATGGTTGCATGGCTCTATGTGCTTTTAGAAACCCATAGAGGTTAACATCTGAAAAGGTTGAATTTTACCCTACGTAAATTATATCTCAGTACGCCTAACTTTGAAAAAGGTCTCCCATGCTGTCTCTAGAATTTTCTTCTAAATTAGTGATAGCCATTCTATGAGTTTTTTTTTTTTTTTCAAGAGAGGACAGTGAGAGAAAGATGGAGAGAATCAATTTTTATTGAGTTTTTCACATGGCTTTCATTGCTCTGACACTTAGCTGTGTACGTGGTGCTGGGGTTTGAACCTGTGTACTTGCGCATGCCAGGAAAGCGCTGTAACCGCTGAGCCACTGCTCCAGCCCCCATTCTATGAGTTTTGATGTACATGTGCAGGCAGTGGTGACTGCATCGTGACTGCAACCTGGCCCGGAGCAACTTTAAAAATACTAAAACTTGCAAAAATACTGTATTCTGGATTAATTCAACCCAGTACCTTACCAGATTCTAAGCTCCTTCATGACTTCATCTGGGTTTGGCTTTTCTTCCATTGCTACATACTTTTGATTAATATCAATTGGGTCAATTAATGCCTTTTACAGAAGAGAAGCTTTTTATTTTTTTATTTTATTTTATTTTTTATTCAGAAATTTATCTGTTGAACAACCAAACAAGCTGAAGAGAAGCTTTTTAGACCTGAACAAATAGGTGGATAATTTTTTGCCTTGGGAAACATAGGGAATACATAGATAAAAACCAGGCATAAAATTTAGACAGAATAACTATATTCTGTGGATCAAGTGCATTCTCTTTTTCCCCAATTTTGGATAACACCGAAAAATTAGTGTGTGCTTATTTGCACAAAATTGGCATGGACAGAAACAGTATCCATAAGCCCAACATTATTAACTTTATTTTATTTTTTTTTTATTTTTCAGAAAGAGGGGACAGTGAGAGAGAGGGAGAGAAAGATAGAAGCAATTTTTTTTTAATTTTAGTTTTTCATGTGACTTTCGTTGCTCCAACACTTTATTGTGTACATGGTGCTGGGGTCCGAACTCAGAGTACTTATGCATGCCAGGCAAGCGCTATAACTGCTGAGCCACTGCTGCAGCCCAACTTTAAAATGTTACCTTTTAACTACAAGATGCACCCTTTTCAAATTTCATTTTAGATTCTGTAATTTGGACACTTTTTTTGAGACAGGGTCTCACTAAGTTGCTTAGGGCCTCGCTAAGCTGTTGAGGTTGGTGTTGAACTTGTGAACCTCCTGCTTCAGCCTCCCTCGCTGCTGGTATTGCAGGTGAGGACCACTGTGCCTGCCTGGAAGATTCTTATATTTATGGCATCTTGCCTGGAATCAGTGGTGTAGTTGCTGACGTTCCTGAACATGTGCATGCTTAGTGGATGCTCACACCAGAACAATTAAATGACTGACCCTCAGCGATCGGTCACAAAGAGGGCAAGAGTCCTCTGTTGTCCAGAAGGTTTCCCTGGTTTCTTCTGGAAAGGCTGAGCATTAAGGCCTGCAGAATGGACTTCAATGACTTGGAGAGAAGCATGGAGCATTGTTGTGAAAAGCTGCTGTATCGCCTACGTGCTTGATGGCTTGGAGGATGAAACTGCACAGACAAGAGCAGACCCCAACACCCGTATTCCATCACTTGTCCCAACAATGCACCAGTCTCCCATCGAAACAAATGGTCCCACTGTTCATGTAGGACTCCGAAAGAGCATCTTCTTCTTTTATCTTCCTCCTCTAATGGGAGGGGGTTGAATCTCAAGTTCTTAGTGAAATCCCAGTGTAATCCCGGTAGCTCAGGAGGCTGAGGCAGGAGGATCCCAGGTTCAAAAGCCAGCCTCAGGGGCTGGGGCTTGGAGCTCTTGCCTGGCATGCACGAGGACCCGAGTTTGAACCCCAGCACCACATACACAGCTAAGTGTTGGAGAAACAAAGACCAGATGAAAAAGTAAATACAATTGATTCTGTCTTTCTGTCTCTTTCACTCTCTTCTTCTTAAAAAAAAAAAAAAAGCCAGGCTTAGCAACTTAGTAAGACCTTAAGCAAATTAGCAAGATCTTGTCTCAAAATAAAATGAAAAGGGTTGGGGATATGGCTCAGCAGTTAAGTGCCTCTGGGTTCAATACCTGGTTAAAAAAATAAAAAGCAGCATCTCAAATAGCAAAATGCAATGAGAAAAAGTTAGATTAAATAACAGCCCCTTCCTTTCTGCCCCCAGGGTACTTTTTATGAAAATGAATGCATCTATGCCTGCTTAGCAGTATGGAAATCATTTGTCTTAGAAAACAGCTTCCTCTGCTGGATACAGTGCTTTGGTCCTTTTTCTTCACATTTTATCAGCTACTTCTTCCCCTTCCCCTTCCCCTCCTTCTCCTTCTCCTTCTCCCTCCCCTT
>PVKS010032567.1:0-22434 GCA_004027875.1 Aplodontia rufa | reverse complement strand
GGAATTTTTTTTTTTTTTTAAGAATAGCCATATTTCTAGCTCTCTAGAAGAGAGAATTCACTGAGGCACATGGCTATCTTGTCTTAATGGTGCTTCAGATTTTGAGCAAAAACCAGACAAATGTTGTCAAATACTCTGTCCCCGGTATCTAAATAGTTTAACTGTAGCCTCTGAGGTTGAAGGGTGGCACCACAAAGTCCCGTGGACTGTGCTTCTCAAGTCTCTGCACTGCCCGTGTGGTACCAGTCATCTCCTGAAGACCCACAGGGCTGTGTTTGGGTTCTCTGACCTGCCTTATGTGCTTAACACATCTAGGGACACATAAAATGATTGACAAAACTAGTCTGGAAGGCCTTCATTTCAACATGAATAATTTGAAAAATGCCATTTATTTTGGCAAAGAATATATCAACTGATTGCTGAACCACAAAGTAATTCCATAAACATAAAATTTATTAAATTGTAGCCCAAAATGTGACGTTTGATGCAAACTCAGGGCCTGGAATACATATGGAAACAGTCTTAAAGATAGATGTCAAAGACGATAATGGATTGCCACACATTGAAGAAGAAGAAGACGCTCTTAGTAAAGGACAAGGTATGTTGATTTTAAATGTAAAATACCATCTAACCACTTGCAAATGTAAAGCGAAAACAAAGAACAACAAAAATCTACCAAAAATGAAGTCCTCCACTCTTTTAAATAGTTTATAAAGAAAATCAAATTGCATTTCTAAGAACACTTAGGAAATTAAAATAACTTAGCTGTTACCTACAGGACATGGCCAGACTATAACCAGAAAAAAATTACAGTATTAAGTGTTTTCATTATTTACCGAGAAAACGGTAACTTGAACACTCAGCCTCAAAAATGTAGAAAGGAGAAATAACGAAACGCAGGAGAGCAGGAGGAAGGCAGTGGCAAGAGGCACTCGCAGGCCACAGACCAGAAGCAACAGCAGCTGAATGCTGACCCTTCAAGTAAAAGGTGAACAAGAGAACCTGAGCCTCATGATCTGACAGGACATCAAATGGATCAGAGGCGGAGGAAGTGCTTAGGACCTCAGGTTTGAGATTCGGGGTCTGTTGGTCGTTGGAGCATCTGCATGCACGTACTGAGCCCTCTCTGGGAGAGACGCAGGTTGACACATGAAACTCATCAGTGTCGCGCACACTCGATGGACAGCTGGAGGTCACTGCTCACAGTATTTTTAATGCAGCTGTGTTTGGACGGCACGGCACAAGGTCAGGTAGAATTTTCCACTGGTGGGGTCATGTGAGCACTTAGTTTCAGATTCTGGAACATTCTGGCTTTCAGATTTTCAGATTAGGGCTGCACAAACTGCAGCAAGTAGGAAGGAAAGAGTAGAGGACCACAGGTAAGACTTCATGGTGAACAGAGTCCTGTCGCCTCCAAACGAATACACCTGAAAAATTTGAAAGGATTTTCTAGGAAGATGTTAACAAAGCAGACACAATAAAACGGAGAAAACCTGAAGCATGAGAAAGAGCTGTCAAAAATTACCCCCTGAAGTTTAACTTTTATGATCAAATTTTTTCAAGAATTCAAGGAAACAATGATATAAGATTAGCCTTAGATTTTTTTTTAAATCAAACCTTCCAGTGGGATAAAAATAAGTCTTTCAGGTCATTTAACAAAATTAGCATAACCAAGTTATGAAAACTCAAAGTAAGATTTTAAAAAATGAAACCAACCGTCCATTGTTCTCAACATGGAAACCCTTCAGAGTGGTTCTGGGAAGAAGAGGGTGGCATCAGGTAGCTTGTTCCATCTCTCCAGATCTCCACGTGAAGTGAGCACAATTAGCCAAACCTAAAGAGCACACACTGTAGATACAGCCACGCATATTTTGTGATAAGGTGTTATCATGAAAGTCAAAATCTGAACAGAAAGAGACAGAGCACCAGCTACAAAACCTGCGTAACCTCTGAACGCAGAGTGGATGCAAGAGAATAACAGACAGAAGAAGCAATGAGGGCGTCCCATACACCTGAGCCCACAGAACCTGCAAGCCGGGGAGAGCGGCCGCAGGGAGGGGCGTGTGTGCTCCAGGAGCCAGCACAGGGGGTCACGTGAGGGCGGCTGAGCCCTCGGAACTCACAACCCAGACCAAAGCTCCTTCCAGGAAAACCCAGGTTCCAAGGAGAAGGTGCTGGGTAGAACTCACACCAAGGAGCCTGGGGCAGAAGGGTAAAGAAAGGTCCAGTGAAAAGGAATCCGGCAGTTGTGGAAAGAACAAGGGGAGTTCTAGAATCTTGAAGCTAGAGAAGCTGTCACGATCCACCTACCTATGCCCTAACACCCAGAAGCCCGCTTTTCTCTACAAAAGAATAGGTTTGCAGGCAAATCTGAAACAAAATTATAAGAAGCAGAACAAGGCCACTGCAGAGAACCAAACACAGCAGAAAGAGGCCCACAAAACTGGTGAGAACTGTCGCCTACTAATGTAAAATGAGCCAACATAAATTGAGATTGTGACTGAGAGATGACAGGACAACTAATCAGAATTAGAAGACCTCAGAGGAGAAACAGCTTAAGAATGATTTAGAAATAGAAGAAAACTTTTTTTTTTTGGCACTAGGGATTGAACCACAGGGGTCCTTAACCACTGAGCGACATCCCCAGCCCTTTTTATATTTTATTTTGAGACAGGGTCTTGCTAAGTTGCTTGGGGCCTCGCTAAATTGCTGAGGCTGGCTTTGAACCTGGAATCCTCCTGCCCCAGCCTTTTGAGCTGCTAGGATTACAGGTGTGCACCACCACGCACCATGCCCAGCAGAAAAACTATTTTTTTAAAGACCAAACTAGAAGCAAAAAAGCAAAAAAGAGACTGCATTAAGAGAAACAAAGGGAAATTCCAAAGATAAAATGATAAAAAGCCTTCAAGAAAACAGGTATAAAAGGTAGGCAGAGAAGTCCTAACATCATAGAAATCCTTGTAAGAATACAAATGAATAGAATATAGAAATTGATACTTCCTGAACATTGTGTCAAAATGAAAAGTCACAGGACAACTAAGAAGTACTTTGCTGGAGGCTAGAGAGGGAGAGACAGACAGAGGCACATCTATCAAACCCAAGGACTAAGTTAGTCACAAAGGAGATCAGACTGTCAGCAAAGATTTTTTCTTAAAGGGAGAGAGAGAGAGGGGCGGGGGAGGGAGAGAGAGAGAAAGAATCAATCTTAGTTTTTCACTTGGCTTTCGTTGCTCTGATACTTTGTTGTGTACGGGGTGCTGGGGTTTGAACATGAATCCTTGTGCTTGCCAGGCAAGCGCCGTAACCACTGAGCCACTGCTCAGCAGTGCTGTCAAATTCCAGAAAATAGAGTTTAAGTTCTTTGAAGAGAGAAAGTATGAGCTTGGGATTTTATATTTAGTCTTCGGTTTGGAAGGCCATAAACAACAGCTGAGGTCTCTCAAGAACTCTAGAACCATCGCTCTCACAGCCATTCCTCTGAACTTTCCGAGGAATGCTAGCAGACGCTGCCCTGAGGACTGTGTGGGCATCTAGAGTGCTCCATTTCACCTAGGGTCAGGTCTCCCTGGCTGTCCTCTTAAGGAAGCAAGCCACTCTGCTGCCTTCCTCTGTCTTAGTCTGGTCTTTGCAGTGTCAGTGCCTGAAACGTTGGTCCCTCCCTCTGCCTTGGTCCTGTCCACGCCTTGGGAATGGGAATGTCCTTCACTATGAGAGCAGAGTGCGATCAATCACTGCTGCAGTGCAGTCTAGCAATGCTAAGGGTGTTTCTAGGGACTCAAAAATTTGCTAAGGATTAATAAATGAACATCTCCTTGTTTGCCTAGAAAAATGTAGGAACATCAACTGGAAAGCCATTAGAAATGGAGTAACCAGGGGCTGGAGCAGTGGCTCAGTGGTAGAGCACTTGCTTGGCATGCATGAGGACCCAAGTTCAAACCCCAGCACCACATACACAACTAAGTGTCGGAGAAACAAAAGCTAGATGAAAAAATAATTAAAAGTAATTCTCTTAAAAAAAAAAAGAGTAATTAGGGGCTAGAGAGGTGGCTTAGTGGTAGATTGCTTGCCTGGCATGTGTGAGGACCTGAGTTCGATCCCAGCACTACCTATACAACTGAGCGGAGGAAAAACAAAAACCTGATAAAAAAAATAAAAATTAACATTTTTTTTCTCTCTCTAAAACAACAACAACAAAAATCAAGTAACCATACCTTTAATCCCAGCTGCTTGGTAGTCTGAGGCAGGAGAATTGCATGTTCAAGACCAGCTTGGGTAAATTAGCAAGTCCCTGCCTCAAAATAAAAGGTTAGAAAAAGGGCTTGGTGGTAGAGGGCTTGCCTGGCATGTGAAAGACCCTGGGCTCAATCCTTAGGACCACACAAAAAAGAAATATATTACTATCAACAATCAGAAGTTATGGGAAAAGAAGAACTGTTACGAGGAAAAGTTTCAGTTGATGATAAACTATAAAGTATGTAGGAATAAATAAAAAATGTGTGGAACTTACATGAAGAAAGCTAGCAAAATCAAAACTAGACAAATGGGATTGCATCAGACCAAAAAGCTTCTGCACAGCAAAGGAAACAACGCACAGAGCAAAGTGGCAAGCTATGGATTCACAGAAAATATTTGCAAGCCAGACGCCTGATGACCGGCTGACTCCCAAAACATGCACAAGGAGCTCAACAGCAGGAAAACAGCCTGATTTAAAAACGGGCGAAGAGCTGGAACAGGAGTCTCGACAGATGGCATGCAGATGAGCAACGTGAAACGTTCAGCGCCACGAACTGCGTGAACTGCACTATAGTGCGGGATCGGCTCAGCTGTCAGAAGGTGAACGCTAAGTGGGGGGAGGATGTGGAGAAAACGGGGGTCCTTGCACACTGCTAGTGGGAACGTATGGCCATCTCAAGACTGGATGGAGGATCCTCAAAAGATGGAATTAACCCTCTGTGATATCAGCTTTGTGACTAACAACTGGGAGGAAAGGTTTACTTGAACTCTTGTGTTCAGAGGTCTCAGTTGGAGGTGGGCAGCTCCACTGCTTCAGTTCCGAGGCAAGGCGGAAATCATGGCAGGACTTGGTGGAGGAATGCTGCTTACCTTATGGCAGCTGGAAGCAGAGAGAGAGCAGGGGACGGGGGACAAGATGCAGTCAGTCCCTAAGGACCTGCCCTCCAGCTAGGCCCCACCCCTACAGTTCCCACCACTTCCATTACTCCATTCAGTTATGAATGCCTCAGTGGATTAATCCATTCATGATCCACACTGCTGCACTGGGGACCGAGCTTTCAGCACATGAGCCTTTGGGGGACATTCCAGATTCAAACCATTGCACATTCGAGATCCAGCAAAGCCACTTCTGTGTTTGTGTATAAATAATTTGACACAATGATATTGGAAGAGATGTGCACCTCCATATTCACTGAGGCACTGTTCACGATAGCCAAGATATGGAATCAACTTAAATGTCCATAAATAGGCGAGTAGATAAATAAAATGTGATGTGTGTACAAAAAATAGTATTCAGTCTTAGGTGCTGGGGAATGAACCTGAGGCCTTGCACATGTTGGGCAAGCACTCCACCACTGAGCCCCAGCCCTAGCCCCTCTTCAGCCATAAAAAGGAAATTCTAACATCCGTGATCACATGGATGGACCTGGAGGAGGCTGTGCTAAATGAAACAGGCCAGGCACAGAAAGACCAGTGATGAATGTTCTCAGTCTGCAGCACCTGAACTCACAGAAGCAGTCAGTCAGTCGAGTGGTGGTTGTCAGGGACGGGGAGTAGGGCAGATGGCGAGGTGCTGGTCAAAGGGTGCAAAGTTTCAGTCGGACAGGAAGAGTAAGTTTCATAGCATGATAGCTACAATTAACATATGTTGAAAATTTCTGAGTAAAGTTCAAATGTTCTCACCACAAAAATATGTATTTGAGGTGATAGGCATGTTAGTTAGCTTAATTATCCCACGTTGTATGCATATTGTATATCATAAGTACATATATTAAAATCTGTCAGCCTGGTGCAGTGGCGCACACCTGTGATCCCAGTGGCTCAGGAGGCTGAGGCAGGGGGATTGCAAGTTCAAAGCCAGCCTCAGCAACTTAGCAAGGCCCTAGGCAACTTAGTGAGACTGTCTCAAAATAAAACATACAAAGGTTGAAGATGTGGCTCAGTGGTTAAGCACTGCTAGGTGCAATACAAAACAAAGTCAGTTTACAATTTCAAAACCCCACATACGGAACTTTACACACCTTATAAAAATCCTGAATAAATAGAAATACCACCTACCTGGCAAGACTTGGTATTGCAGCAATGTGGATTCTCCCCAAAGTAATTTATAGGCTTAACTGCAATTCCTGCTAATTCTGATCCCAGCAGTTTTGCAAATTAATTCCTAATGTTCATCTTGAAAAAGCAATGAACAGAAACAGACATAAGAATATTAAAAAGAAAACCAAGAGGATAATTTTAATCTTAATTATTAAATACAGTGGAAATGTAAAGCTATATTAAGTAGCTTTCTGGCAAAAAAAATGGGCTGATTATTGCACAGAGACAGGGGCTGAGTATGTAGTAGCCTATTTTTCCTTGGTAGGGGTAAGACAGACTTTCTAATAATGGAGCTTGGATTGGCTAAATTTAGGGGAACTATTCAGATGCATTAGAGAGTCAAATGTAAAATCTGAAACCATAAGAAGTGAAAGCACACAAGTGTGCGTTATATGCTCAGTGCTGATAAGGAAAAGGTCTTTTTTTTTTTTTTTTTTAAAGAAAGAGGGACAGTGAGAGAGAGAGAGAGAGAAAGAGAGTCAATTGTATTTAGTTTTTCAAGTGACCTTTGTTGCGTACATGGTGCTGGGGTTCGAACTCGCTTACTTGCGCATGCCAGGCAAGCACCATAACCACCGAGCCGCCGCTCCAGCCTGATATAAGGCCTTTTTAAGTATAAAAAATAAGGTGAAAATTACAAAGAAAAATACTGATAGAACTGACTACTTAACAATCAGAACCGGTTTTTGGCAAAAGAAACCAAGAGCAAAATGAAAAATCAAACAGAAAACATTAAGAAAGGGGATCTCCTTAAAATGTTACGAATAAGGATGAAAAATAGGGAAAACTTACTTTTCACAAAGCATAAATGACTCACAAACATATGAAAAGAATTTCACTGATAATCAGAGAAATGCAAATGAAAGCAATCAAAGACTAGCAAAAGAAAATGGTGCGTATGGCAGTGATGTAAGAGAAAACTATCTTCATGCCCTGAGAGTGGATGATAAGATTCAGTCTTTCTAGAAGGCAGTCTGGAAGTGTGCTCCAGGAATTGAAATGGAAGCACTGTTTCAGCCAGCAACTAACTCTACTTCTAGAGACTGCCCCTGAAGAGCTGTTAGCGATGTGGGCAAAGCCACACATATGTACAAGGATGTGACTGCAGCATTGTTTATAAAACTGAAAAAACTGGTTGAGCAGAGTCACCAGAATATAAAAATCTTACAGAATATACTGCTAGCTGAAAAGCAGGACATATCCCGTATTATCTGTATTGACAATGGAGGAATACAATGTACGCCAAGTCATTAGCCCATTAATTTCCAAGTTCTCAATTCTGCAAATATTTCAGTGAGACGCAGGTGCATTAAAATGCGTAGGAAATCATAATCTACAGACTATATGTGTATTAAAAGTTATTATGTTAACATATATTCCTACTATATGACATATGATGTATTGCTGTCTTATGTCCAGATTATTATAACTACATAATTATATATTCAATACTAAAACCATGGGACAAAATTGGTTCACATTTTGGTTACACTATAGGTACATATTTTTGTTGTGTTTCCTGCAGCATTTGGAACAGGGCCTGGTACATAATTGGTGCCCAATATACATTTTTTAACAGATTTACTCTTTTTTGCAATACGGAAGCCAGACTTCAATAGTTTTACTCAGTAAACTATCTTTTGTAAAAGATTTCAATTTCCTGCAAATCTCTATCAGTCTGTTCCATCCCCACCCTCTTCCTAGGGTCCTAGCATTCATTGGTCCTTTGAAAAGATTTCCCCTGGGGCATTACCCAGGGCTTCCTGTGGTGTGGTACTCAGCTTGCACGTTGCATCTGATCTTCACAATAGTTGGGAGGCAGGCACGAGAACAGTGCCCTTTGCAGATGAGGAAACTGGGCAGGGTATTAACTGACCAAGGATGCACTGCGATTACGTGGCACAGTCTAACTTCCGTGCTGCTCCACAGCAGAGGCTGTGCACGACCCTTGTCAGGTTCGGGCCGAGTTCCAGTGCCCTTGTTTTCCTGATTTCCAACCTCTTACCTCCTTGTACAACGCTCACCCCAAGCCTGAGGCCTGCCACAAGTTGTGTGAATGTTCTAGAACCTACCCGTCTCTACATTAGTCTCTAAAATTCTGCGCTGGCATCATGGTTCTTCCACTCAGGCACCACAGCAGCTCCTGGATCAGGAAGCTGGCTGGTGGGGTGGGCTTCAGACTCCCTTCCCACAGCCCTGCTCCACACGCTGCCTCATCCCCATTCTCCTGAAACAGAGTGGCGCAAGCTACAGTCTCCTTAACCTTCACATCCAGCCGAGGTTTAGATCTCTCTAAAGACAGTGGAAACAAGAGCCAGGAGAGTCACAGAAAGCATCAACTATTTAGGAGAAAAGAACAGGGCCCAGGAGGTTCCAAGGCTGCACAGATAACCAGCCATGGGACACCTGCCTCGTCCCAGGCGCTCGCTAAGCGTTCTGCAGTTTCCCTGATCCTCACACCCGAGAGGCCCAGCATCACCCCATCTGACAGAGGACTGGGACGCTCAGGCCATCGTAGGAAAGGGCAAAAGAAACTACAGTAAAAGAACAAACCCAGACTGCAGGATTGTATTAATGCTCACTTTAATTAAACTTTATCCTAGAGAAAAGTGAAAAATGCAAGAGCGACCAGAAGGGGAAGCTCAACACGTGGGTCAGTAACGTGTATGTCTTCTTCGTGAACACGCTCTTCCAGGCGTACAAGTACGAGGAGATGCTCAAGGAGAAGGTAAAGGAAAACCGGCTGCGAGATGCAGCCCTAGAGCAGCAGAAGAAGGTGGAGAATGAAGATCTGGAAGCGAGGTGCGATGGGGTCCCTGGGTGTCCTCTGCAGCGCGCACGGCGCCTTCTCCCTGTGCTCTGTAGCTGCCAGAAGCATCAGGACCACAGCCACATGCTTGCATGGTCTCGAGCATAGAAAACAAGTATTTGGCCTCGGCTCCAGTCAGCTTTCAAGGCCTTTGTGACTTCCAGGGGGATAAGAGGCTCTTTTGTCATATTATAGAGATCTCGCTCCTGGTTCCCCACACCAAGGCTTCTCAGACCCTGGAATCTCTGGAGGGACGCCTTTTGACAGCAGATGCCTGGGGTTGGGGCCCTAGATAACTTCACTTGGCGGCAGTGCCAGAGAAAGCAGCTGTGTCACTGGAGAACTTCCCTCTGGGCAGGGTGGGGGCTGAGTTCAGTTAGGAGTGGCTCATCAGCCAGCCGCACCTACCTAACGGAACCTTCGGAACCTTCGTAGGATCACTGAACCCTAGGTGAGATCTGCAGTTTCTGGGCTGAACATACCCCAGACTGCAGGGACAGAAGGTCCCTGGACCTTATGCTACATACCCATTCATGTGGCTATTTTTTTTCTTTTGCAGTACTGGGGATTGAACCCAGGGGTGCTTTCCCACTGAGCTACAACCCCAGACCTTTACTTTTTTTTTTCTGTTACTCAGGTGGGCCTAGAGCCTATGATCTTCCTGCCTGAGCCTCTGGTGTGGTTGGACTTAGTTGAGCACCACTGCGCCCTGCTAGTCATTAAATATCAGTAAAGTTTTTTCTGGAGTTTAGTGAGCCATTCTAGCAAATTATAAAACCTGACAAGGGGGTTGCGAGCACTTCTGATTCACAGCTGATTGGCCAGAAGTACATAAGGCCTGAACTTGTGACTGGCATCTGAGTTGGGGTGGCCTTGTGGGACTGAGTCCTTCACATGGGGGATCTGTGCTAACGTTAGAAGATTGTCAGAAGTGTCAAGCAGGGTGTCCTCGCCGGGTCCTGCGGACCACCTGTTCTCCCGGGCATCCGGGTGGAGCTGACACCTGTGCAGGAGGCAACTGGAAGGCGAGCTGAGAGCACAGGCCTCAGCGCCCCCTGCCCTGCTCGCGACTTGGGCAAGGCCCTCCACTGCCGGCCTCCCTTCATCTGCGAGGCGAGGTAATGGTACCACCTCACAGAACTGCTGTGACCAGTGTCAGGTGTCTAGAACACAGGGCTGGACGCTGCACTCACCTGCAACCATGGCTGCGGCTACGCTCAGCGTGGTCAGGTTTGTTCCAGTGCAGAAACCTCCACTCGCTGAGGGGCAGGAACGTGAGGGCTTTCACCAGGCTACTGGAGAAAAGTGGCTCGCAGGTCGGTGGAACGTAGGCATCCTGCTTAGGGCTGTGTAGACGCGGCTTTGCTCACCGACTCAGGTGGGACGTAGGCACCCTGCTGGGGCTGTGTCAACGCGGCTTTGCCCACCGACTCAGGCAGGCAGACGGACGGCAACTCAGCTTTGTTCACTGGCACACGGAATGCAGGGAGGGGCAACTCCACACGAAACAGAATAAAAACTGGTTTAAATTTCAGAGAAAAAAGCTACCATCTTGTGCTTGCTTTTTAGGCTGAATATCCTAAGGGAGGAAGAGGCCAAGAAACAAGACAATGAGGTGGACATCACTGCGATTAAGGAGCCAGCGGACGCCCCATCCTCAGTCCTCACACCGAGCCCGCCCAAAGAAGACATGGCTGTGTCCCAGGCCAAGTCCACCCCGGGCAAGAAGAAGAAGAAGTAAAGGCATGTGGTGTCATGGACAAGCCGTAAGAGGCGACTAGAGAGCAGCTTAGGACTGCAGACGCTGACAGTGTCCTGCACAATAAAGTAATTTGCAGTTTACTTATGCTCCTAGTGTTCTGGAGTACTCCTACCTTGGCCCACTGCATCCAGCTTTACGTAGCTGGATCACTAAAGGGCCTGCATTATTATTATTTTGGTACTGGGATTGAACCCAGAGGTGCTTACTCACTGATCCACATCCCCAGTCTTTTTTATATTTCATTTTGAGACAGGGTCTCACTAAGTTTCTGGGGCTGGCTTTGAACTTGTGATCCTCCTGTCTCAGCCTCCTGAGCCACTGGGATTATAGCTGTGTGCCATTGAAGTGGCAAAAGGCCTGCATTTTGAAAACTGGGTTGAATGAACATATATACAAATATAAACATTAATGAATGTATATTAAATACATGTCTAAAAATTCCAAGTAATGCCGTGATGATCAAACTGCAATCTGATAAAATGAATCATAAGACAGTGGGAAATGGAGGAAATTATCAAACATTCTTCAGGCACTCTTGCTCCCCAGACTGGTGCCTTCTCTGTTCCCAGAACCACCAGGGGTTCTTTAGGGGCCACCTCATGTGGCCTCTCCCCCGGCCCTTTTCCACAAGTGCCCACAGCACTCCATCACATTTGAAAATCGCCACACAGCACCAACCCTAGGCAACAGTGGGATGAGGAGCAGGCATTCAATGGATAGGTTGGTGAATACATTTCATCTTTTAAAAATTTTGTGGCTAATTTCTGTTAAAATTTAAGGGTCACCACCAATCTCAAGCTCCCAAATTAGCAGAAGGATCCAGCAGAAAGCTGGAGAAGGGAAAAGGATGGAGATAGAAGACACAGAAGACTACAGACAAAACCATCCATACCCCAATAGCCAGAGAAAGCAGACTCAACCCCCTCTTCCTGCTCCTCCAAACAGGCCCACAGAGAATCCGATGGTGGTGACAAGTAAACTGACCTCATCCCCACTCTGCAAGGGAAGCATCTTAAAGCCACACAAAGGATGGAAGTAAAGACAGGCAAAAAGATGTGCCAGGTGAGTGTGATCGGGCTGATGGCGCTAGCAAGCATCAGACAAAAAAACCTCTGCCTGGCACAGAAATCAAGGTGACAGTAAAGGGCAACAAGCCACCCGCAGCATCACGCACCCGCACCGACACATCAGCCCCCAAAGCTGAGGGAGCCCCAGGGAAGCACTACCATCAAAACAGGGCTGGCAAAGGTTCAGGTGACACGAGCAACTGAACTCAAAACCTAATGTGGAGCTAGGAACCCGAGTGCAGCGGAAGCAGCACTGGCACACTGACCACATTCTAGGGCGGGACGCACAGCAGGTCTAGTCCTGTCACACCTGGAGGAACTGCAGAGTGCCTGTGGAGCCGCCTTGGAAGCACGCGTAAGCAGCCTGACGGGAGAACTAAGAGCACAACCTGAACTAATGCACCAGCCAAGAGGAAATCACATGGGTGTCGTGAATTATTTAGGACCAAGTGACAACGAAAGCACTGTGAATCCACAAAGCCATTTCCTCCTAACAGGCTCACACACGCTAAGTGAAGGGAATGGAGTGAGTCACTGTTAGGGCTGCTGAAATGTCATGATTTTTGGACCACTCAATTGGTTAGTTTTCACCCAGACCCTGGGCTGATCAGACAAATAAGCTAATTAGCTTAAGGGGCTGGAGCTGCGGCTCAGTGGTTGCGGTGCT
This sequence comes from Aplodontia rufa, assembly GCA_004027875.1. Lineage (NCBI taxonomy): Eukaryota > Metazoa > Chordata > Mammalia > Rodentia > Aplodontiidae > Aplodontia > Aplodontia rufa. The sequence continues at coordinate 9,796 of PVKS010032567.1, read as the reverse complement.
TGCCTGGCATGCCCGAGGATGCGGGTTCAAACCCCAACACCACGAACACAGTGAAGTGTTGGAGCAACGAAAGTCACGTGAAAAACTGAGTGAAGTTGTTTCTCTCACCGACTCTTTTTTTTTTTTTTTTTTAAGAGAGAAGGACACAGAGAGAGAGAGGGAGACAATAAATTATTTGGTTTTTCGTGTGGCTTTCACTGCTCCGAAACTTTGCTGTGTTCATGGTGCTGGAGTTTGAACCCACATCCTCGGGCATGCCAGGCAAGCACCATAGCTGCTGAGCCATGCTCCAACCCCCCTCTCTCTTAAAAAAAGAAAAAAAAATTAGCTTAACTAAGACTCTGATGAACTGCATCTCAGTGGAGATGACAAGAGTTCTATTATCTAGCTCCTTGGGATGGCTCCTCAGGAGTTCCAAATGACAATGGGGAACACTTTCTGTTTAGACCACACTGGGCACTTTCAGTAAGTTCTCTGCATTAGATGGAGTCTAAAAACCACTATAGTACTCAAGATAAAAGTCAGGTCTAGCAAACGCCTCCTTATTCAGGTCTCAGATGGGAAAGGGGATTGCTGTCAAGCATCCAGTGAGCTTTTAAATCCCCAGGTCAGGTGCCAGGGACCAGTGGCCGCTGCAGTCTACAAACCATCAACAGAAGAGAGCCTCAGTGCAAAACCAGAATTTTAAAAACTTTAACAATTTATTAGTTTTATTTTCCGGTAAAATATTCACATGTCAAAAGAATGGAATGATAGAGAGAGCCAACTACCTTTAAGTAATTCCACATAAATATTTAAAATCTAAAAACCTCAGGGGATCATCAGACCGAGTAGAAATTTGATTCTTCAAAGCAAGTATTGCTTTACTATTGTCATTAATCCAGTCAATAATATGACCAATAACTTGCAATGGTAAACAAAATGTTTGCTGAGTTTTTTAAAAGATGTCGTCTGTGAGCCATCATCAGTCAATCCAAGAAGAAGATGTTATTGAACTGCGTGGCACACAGTTTCTTCACCTCTTCTGCAAAAAGAACAGAAAAGTGTGCATAAGGAACAAGAAGTTCTTATTTAAAAGGCAGCATGGTATGTGTTAGTACTTAAACTCTTCTGGAATAAAGTTTGGGAGTAAACAAATGTCTGCATTAATTTTGACTTTGAGTTCCAGGAGCCTAAACGAAAAGTTAATACAAACTGAGAGAAGGAGAGCATGCTCCACACCTCACACACCATGAGACCGCAATACTCCCAGCACACTCAAACTCTGCTTCCTTCGCCTGAGAAAGCTGAGGCCCAGGGCAAACTACCTGAGACACCTACAGGGTGGGGGTTACGAGTGCCACATCCAAGACCCTTGCTGTTCTCAACTGGAGAATCCGATGCAACACAAAAACTCTGGTTGCAGCCTTGAATTGTAATCTAGGGCTTCCTGCGGTATCATGATCTTGATTCTGCTAAATTCCCATTTTAAGTCAGTTATGTACTGATATTTTTAATGCTCAATGAACACAAGTATTAATACAGAGGAAAATTTTAATAAGCCCTAGAAGATACATATTTAAAAACTCTGCATCTAAGTCTCCTTACAGTTTGTATTGGGATGCTCTAAAGCAGAGAGCAAGAAGGGTACACTGCCCTTTCTCCAGAACAACAGCTGCCAGGACCCCACGGATCAGCTGCTGAGCCACACAGCGCAAAGGATCAGACCAATCGCCTTTGGCTGCCAAGATGCAGAATTCTTGTCCTGCCTATGGATGCAGACAGTTGGAATTACCATACGAATTCAGTAGCTCTGCATAAAAAAGATGTACTTTCATCACAGGCTACTAAAAAAGACAGTTTTTATATATAGTATGGAAAGCCATGGATATTTTGGCACTGTAGAAAATAATTTTCTTTTAGCCACTATTAAGCTTCCTGTATTACAGGATACAGAAACATCAAAGGGAGAAATCTTCCTAAAATCTAAACAGTCATTATTTGCTCTATATACCAAATTTCTTAATACACTGGAAAGAGTCTTTAAATATTAACATTAAAATCCTGGTGAAATACCAAATGCAATTTACCATTGACTTCGATCAGGTTTGCATTTTTTTGATTCAAAATAACATACAGCTCCCGCTGATCAGACTTTTTCCCAACAACCCAATAATCGCTCATGGCTTTCACGATGATTTCTTCATCTTCATCTGCTCTGTAAAGCAAGAGTTCCAGAATGTGAAAATTTTATTATATACTTAATTAGACTGTGGAGGAAAAAAAAGCATTTCAAAATAAGATACAGGACACTGAACAGTCACTCAAGAAGTTCAGGGAGTGGCTGGAGAGGTGCCTCAGCAGTCCAGCGCTTGCCTGGCAAGTCTGAGGACCCAGTTTTGATCCCCAGCACCATGTACTCAGCTAAGTGGGGGAAAAACAAAAATCAGGCAAAAACAAAACAAACAAATGCTCTTTCAATTTCTTTCTTTCTTTTTTTTTAAAGAGAGAGGGACAGTGAGAGAGACAGAGAAAGAGAGAAACAACTTTATTTAGTTTTTCACATGGCCTTAGTTGCTCCAACACTCAGTTGCGTACGTGGTGCTGGGGTTTGAACCCGGGTCCTCGTGCTTGCCAGGCAAGCGCCGAAACCGCTGAGCCACCGCTCCAGCCCCTTTCAATTTCTTAAAAAAAAAAAAGGAGTTCAGGGATGCCCACGTGAGTTAACTCGGCATGTGTATGGAGCTGTTCAGAAGGGGCATCTATGAAGGCGGCCAAGCCCGGCCCCTTTGAAGTGGCTTTGGGTCACTTAGTTTTAAAGATGATTCCTTTAATACCTTTTACAAGGGGACACCTAATTTGAGGAGTTGGAATTACCTAGTAAAATCACTGTTGATGTCACCTAGGATCTTCATCAGATCTGGATGGACAGATGTCAGTGACACACTGGGCGTCTTCCTCATGTGAATTGTACTTTTCTCTGCTAAATTCATATGGTTGAAGTAGATGAACTTAAACTGTGGTTCTTTTTCAGACCTGTAAAAACATGTCATCAAAGAGGTAACATTCTGAACATCACCCAAACTACACAGCTACACTGTTAAAACTTTAGAACCATACGGCTAAGGCCTTCTTTTTTCAATGGCTGGGTCTTTAATTCAAGAATCTCAGTTAACATGGAATAGGCTCTCTTCATTCAGCAATCATTTGTGTGATGGTGTTCTGGGGAGCTGAAGCCTAATGATCAACTCACTGAATGATTGTGAAGTACTGGGGACTGAACCCAGGGCCTCACATGCTAGACAAGGGCTCTACCTCTGAGCTGCATCCCCAGCCATTCTGTAAAATTTTTATTTTCAGACAGCATCTTGCTAAGTTGCTAAGGCTGGTCTTGAACTTGTGATCGTTCTGCCTCAGCTTTCCCGTCACTGGGATTACAGGTGTGCTCTGCCACCTCTGGCCTAAAGTTGACTCCTTTTTTTTGGTTGGGTACTGGGGATTGAACACAGGGGCGCTTTACCACAGAGCTACATTCCCAGCCTTGTTTATTTTGAGACAGGGTTTCACTAAGTTGCTGACGGTTTTACTAAATTGCCAAAGCTGGCCTTGAACTTTTGATCCTCCTGCCTCAGTCTCCCAAGTCCCTGGGATTACAGGCGTGTGGCATCATGCCAGGCTAAAGTTCACTTTTTAAACACTGGACATGTCTTAATCATTATATGATGACTTTCTAAACAAAATCATCATGTTTTATAAATAGTAATCACTTGGTTACTTGCTGACTTTTTAAAAAATGCAAATGAAAAATGAAATCCACACAGGCCATTTATCTTCTAGTGGGAAGGTCAGCAAACTGTCGCCCTGAAGCCAAATCTGGCCATTTTTCTAAATAAAGTTTTATCAGAACACTGCATCACCCAAACATTTATGTGCTGTCTATGCTGCTTTCAAGCTAAAGTAACAGTTGAGTAGTTACAACATACATAGCTCACAACAGCTAAAATACTTACTATGTGGCCCTTCATACAGTTTGCCAACCCTGACTCGGGAAAGCAAACCTCTCTGTCAGCCCCCAGTGCTGGGGAATGAACAAGGCGCTCCATGTGAATTAACCAGCCACACAACTGAAGCTCGATACTGTAACAAAGCCCTTCCTCTCCTCACTGGAAATCATGCTCAAAATCAGTCAGCTTTTCCAGCTGAAGTAAAATCTTAACGCATTTTTCCTTCTTTGCACAACGCTTCTCACTTTGTCCCAGATCAGAGCCCCGTCCTCCTCAGGGAACCATGGGGACAGCTGGGCTAACAGCTCACAGGTGCCTCCCCGTCCCTCCCCTCTCACTGTGCCCTTATGAACACACTGGGTTCTGGGGAGAGCCTGAGCACAGCCTGCCACTGGGGGCTCAGAAGCCTTCTCCGCTTACTTCAGGGTTAGCAGCCATGTTCTGGAGGGCTGAGGGTGCCGGAAATCCGACCTCCGGACAAGTGGGTTACTACTGTAAAACTTTACATCTAGGCAAAGAAAGAATGTGGGTGATTTAGTTTCCAGGAAAATGAAAATAAATTTCTTACAAAACAAGAATTTGTTTTTAGTAGATCCCTAAAACTAACAAAAGTAACACGAAAAACTGGATGAAAAGATGAAAAATTTAAGAATTCTGGAAAGAATCTCAACTTAGCTGTCTGGATACACAAGTAACTTAAGTCGAACTTAAAAATTCTGACTGTTGTCTAACCCCAAAACACCGTCTTTCCTCTTTCGTCCATTTATAATACATAAAATGCTCTTTTGCACCTCCAGGTTGGAATTTACATTAAAAATGTTATTTAACTAGGTTAAATAAATGTGGACTCCTACTCCATCCATACAAAATATAATAAAAGACAGAAAAATAGTTACTTGCAATGTACTACAAAATAAAAGGGAAACTTGTTCACATTCAAAATAGCCAGATTAATTTTTAAATGTGCAACCTTATTAGTGACCAAATTTAATATCTTACAATGTGTTAGTTTTGAATTAGGAGCAGCCATATTTACCTGGTATCTTTTCCACTGAGCTAAGACTTATTCCTTTTAAACACCAAAGCATTTTTTTCAAACACAAAATCACAAGTTTCATGCCTTCCTAAAAAAATGATATATACTAAACACAGTAAAGGATGGCTATACAGGAAACTAGTAGACTCGGGAAAACAGTACAGAATTCTTCATGACTTTGAGGTTTAGTGTATAAAGTAACCATAGCACAACGTCTTCCAAACACAGGGGAGGGTGGAGTCCATCCTAAGCAGTCATGGCTCAGTTTGTGTCTACTAATTTTAAAGAAAAATTTCCTATTTCCCTGAGGTACCCATCACTTTTAGCCATGATTAAAAAAAAATACCTCTTGGTCAACCTATCTTTACATACGTTTTCCATTATATGCTGAAAACCCAAATATAGTCAATCCTGTGTCTGTAAGTTCTGTGCCCCTAGATTCAACCAACTGTGGATCAAAAACATTGGAGGGAAAAACCGCACCTGTACAGAATGTGACGAACATTTTACCGTCACCATTCCCCACGCAATGCAGCAGGACAGACTATTCACACAGCACCTGCACTGCAGCTGATTTAAAGCACACGGGGAGGAGTGCGCAGATCACTCGCAACACTGTGCCACTTCATTTAAGGGTCCTGGAACCAATGCCCTTAAACACTGTGTGCGGACTGAAGCTATGACTGGTAGGTATCACGAGAAAGTATGAGAGGAGACTTCCCACGAAAAACGGCAACAATTTTCCTGAGGTGCCAGATTCAAGTTTAAGCGCCAGGTGTATGAAAACATTCTCAGGCTTCAAAACAAGCCCAGAAAGGGTGTTCTGACACACGGAGGCAAACAGCACGTGTTCAGTGAGCGCCTAACTGCTCAGTTTCCCCTGCAGGCTTCAACAGCTGTCGGAGAGCAGAAAGATAATCGGATGGTTTCAAGTTGTGACCGTGTTCTAGACAGTTAAGACTGCCAGAGAGGTGATTTCCAGGTAGATACGGCTCTGAGCGATTCCCTGCTTATCTGACATACTGAAAGCAAACAGGAAATACTGAATTGGGAAATCTGGGTTCTATGAAAAGGAAACTGGACGTATGAGTTAACCTAATAAAGTTTTTTTCTCCTGGTCTCTCCAAAGCAGTGAGGAAGTGAGAGAGAGCGGAGAATCCTGGGAATGTGTGTGTTGCCTCCTCCTGGAAGATTTCCCTCCCTCTTCCCTTGGCACCATGGCTCTAGCCAGGGCCAGCCTTCCCTTCTCTTTCCTCCCATCGGTATCCAAACCTCCTGTATCTGATCATTACTGAATCCTATTGCTAATGGTTGTACTTTTCACTTTATGAATCTGAGCCTATTCAATCTCAAGAAAGAACTATTCTGGGCTGGAGCAGTGGCTCAGCAGTAGAGCGCTTGTCTGGCATGCATGAAGACTCAGGTTTGAACCCTAGCACCACATACACAACTAAGCGTCCAAGAAACAACAACAATGACAACAACAACAAAAAAGATGAAAAAATAATTGATTTCCACCCCTTCCCTATTTAAAAAAAAAAAAAAAAACTATACTAAAAAAGTGATCCCTGGGGCTGGGGATGTGGCTCAGCGGTACAGTGCATGCACCAAACCCTGTGTCCCCTCCCTAGCAATCTCCCCCCTCATAAACTATTCACAGGAAAGAGTTCCTCTTCTGAAAACTTTGTACTTCCTCTTCCCCATCCCTTTGAGGTTTAGTACTAGAATTAACTAAATGAATAGGAATATGTGAAAGGAGTAGAAACTATAGAGTCTCAGAGTCAGAAAACTATTAATGTGGGGAATTTTTTTTTTTAGAGGGATAGTGAGAAAGAGAATCAACTTTTTCATGTAGCTTCCGTTGCTCCCACACTTTGTTGTGTATGCAGTGCTGGGTTTTGAACCTGCAGCCTCGTACATGCCAGGCAAGTGCTGTAACTGCTCAGCTACCGCTACAGCCCCAATTTGGGGAAAATTTTAAAATTAGAACTCTGGCTCAACTTCTCGAAAACTCTTGGTTGGTTAAGTAAAGGTTTAAATACACAAAAAATAAAACTGTTTAACAGTACCACAGACAAAAAGGGGTTGTATTTTTAAAATACTGGGGTGGAGAGCTCAGATGATGCCATTAGAAACAAGACAGATTCATATGCATCAATTTAAAATATTTATGCACTACTCTTAAAAAGTTCTAGATTTATGTCATGATATATATTTAAAAAGTCACATGTTAAAAAAAACAGTGCATATGTGTCACTATGTTTACACATGGGTAAGAGTATAGAAAGTCTGAAGCAAAACTAGGTAAGATTTTGAGAATTTATATTTCTTAGTAAATTACTCTCAAATATAAAAAAAGCACTGGGTTTGATCTCCAGCACCAGTTTAAAAAAAAAAAAGTAAAAACATTTGAACTATTACAATTATAAGTCCTTAAGTAGAGAAAAGCAAGGTGCCACATTAATGACAGAAACCAAAGGCCAAACAACCTGATTCATGCCATTCTTTAAAGGGTGGACTTCATCTTGGTAAGGAGCAACACCCGCAGTGCATGACTCAGACTCCATACCACATTATACCCTGAGCCTCTGGGCATGTCCAGCAAGGACTGCAGCTAAGGGAACAGGTGGGTACAGAGATCGGAAACCGGCCTCTAGGACCACGACGGCTCCATGCTCCAGCTCCTTGCCTCCCTCAATCCTCAACGATGCCCTAGAGAGGCGGCCAGAGTCTTCCTTTTCCCTCCAGAGCTACCCCTGATGGTGCCAACCTAATTTCTCAGGGATCCGAGTTCTGGAGAAAGGGGAGGGCCCAGGAAGGGGGAATAAGATGGTTTGGTCTATGTCAGGAGGATTTCTAGAAAAGCACACTATCTTTTGTACACAGAAGCTTTTATCTTCAGCCATGTTATATTTATTGTTTAGCAAACAACAGCTCCTTATATATAAAATCTCAGAAGCATCAGGAACTCTCTCAAGGTCAGCTGCCAACAATAAGAACATCTCTAGAATTCTGCTTCTTGCATATGCACCTACATTTTACCACCTTTACTTTACCATCCAGTCTTCCAGGTACCCTACCTTTTAGGGGGCTAGTGAGGCTGTACAGTGATTTTCTAAGTCAAACAATCTGTCCTCTAGGCTAGAGGGATGTGTGATAAAACATGCACGAAAACATTAGCTGCAGAATCTAACAGGGAGTAGATGAGCATTCACTATGATTTTCATAATAAAATGTCAGAAAGGAAATGCTTCCTGAAGTAGGCTCTCCTTCTTTGTGCAATTTCAAGGAGGGGTAACCTTACTCTCAAAACAGAAGGTACTCAATGGCACAATTTACCCCTGGACAGCTGTTGCCGAATCACCTGGAATGCATGACACCTTTAGAAAGCAAGGCAGAGCAGCTACCATGTCCAGCAATCTCTGAGGGCTCTAGGGATAATGCTAGAAAAACTGCATCACTTCATCTACTAGTTCTTATCTTGCAAGATCCAAAACAGATTTAACTCACTCCTGCCTCTTCAAGGAAGAAAACCTGGTAGTTTTCATGGGTAAAAAATTAAGCCAGCAAGCAGGACTACCAGGAGGGCAGCTGGGTCAGGCACTTTCATTTCCTGACCTTATCTTTTGCTGTTCATTCCTAGTTCTCCAAAACCAAGTAAACGGTCAACAAGCCACACACACTTGTACAAAATCTAAAAGCACCTTCACCTTGAGATTGCTTTTGAGCTCCTATAGGCTGATGCTTACCCAGACCGTAGACTAACATATGAAGGCTGAGGACACTCAGCTACATAAATTTACAGCACTTTAGTAACTGCTCAAAGGGATGAGAAGTCCCTATACACAGGGCTTGTGTCTCTCACAGTGCTTTCCACTGACTCACTTTATCTCTACCATAGTTCTAATTTATATTAATAGAGAAACAGATTCAATGACTTCTCAGTGCTCTACAAAGCAAGATGAGTTACATCTCAGGTCTGATATGCTGGACTCAGGACAAGAGCCACCTTCGCTCATGTGCATTTCCAAGGAACAGGGAAAGTGCTTTTGATCTATGCAAAGCCAAGCCGTGCTGCCTGATGCTGCCAAGAGATGCAACCATCTGGACTGCTCAAGGGGAGCTCACGTGACACTCCAGCCCTCAACCCCATATGTTCATGCCACAGAGCTGAGGGAACGTGCTAACAGAAGATTGAGCCCTAATCATCATCGTGGGGCAAAGACCTCAAGCACAGCTCCCTGGGAAACTTTCAGATAGGCCTGAACAGCAAATTACTCAATTCAGAGCAAACATAGGAACGTTAACATTGTCAGTGTTCTTAAGTTAAAAACCATCCTTATTTTTCCAAGACCAGTTAAGTGTTTGTAAGTAACACGAAGCAAAGTACAAACCCAGATATTCTTTTGTTGATGTTAAACTGCTCACAAATGTCAGATGCCAGCACTGTAAGCTGGGGCCCAACAATGCTGTCCAGTCTTCGGCAAAAATCCAATGTCAGCTGTACTGATGCTAGTAATTCAAAAAATAACAGTGTTATGATACTTTGTGTCAAACAGGTCAATATTAATTTACCTCCAATATTTACCAGTATTCAAATGAAAACTTTACTAATTATATAAAGAAAACATTTAGGAAATAAAGCAAGTGATCAAATACCCTTCCCTTCCCAAACAGAAGAGAAAGAGAAGAGTTAAAAATAGTTATATTTAAGATGAAAAAAAGATTCAAAGACAGTCTGAAAAATTGCTTTATGTGCATACCCAGGTAGAACTAA
>PVKS010032566.1:0-22444 GCA_004027875.1 Aplodontia rufa | reverse complement strand
TGTTGTCTACCAGGGAAACTCATTACTCCCACACCAGGCCATGAGGATCCTGGCACAGGGGATTCCCCACACTTTCCCTTTTTAAGTCCATCTTGATGTCCATACAATGAGCTTGGGAACAGTATTACAGGTGGTAGATTTGGAACTTGGAGGGAGCCCAGAACCCTGGATCACTACTTTGGGAAGAACCACCAAAATTCAAGAAAATCTACTTTGAATTTTATTTGTAGCACATTGTACATGTTGGGATTAGTCTGTAATAGCAGTTGTCTTATATTATAAGTCATATATTAAACTCTGAAAAAGGCTCAGTTCTTCTTAGCACCCAGAGTAAGTGTGAGTGGTAGTGGAGGGGTGGATTCTGTTACAGAAAAAATAAAAAGTAACAGCTCAGGACAGGCTAAAGCAGATGTCCTACACAAACCACACTGCTCTAAGTCCGCTGAAATCTAGCTTGGTTTAGCTGTGTTGGCATTTGTTAAGTTGTTTGTATGCGTGAGTTCCTGGATACAGAAGGAAACCAGAAAATCAGCTTGGAAACACAGGCTTTTGCCCCAAGTGCAGCATTATTAAATGAATTTGAATTTTCTCTGCTCTCCTTCCCTTCGCCACTGTTTAAGCATAACCCGAGCCACACTTTACGCTGAGCAGGATTTAATGAGTCAACGCAGTTCCTTAGCAATCAGCTTATGTTCAGGCCATGTCTATAGAATCTGCAGGTCCTCAGGGGACCTTGGAACCAAACAATGAACATGCACGCATGGCAAACAAGTACAACAGCAAATTATTTGAAAAACCAAATAGAGGCATATACCCAATGCAAAGAAATGATAAATATCTGAAGTGATGGAAATACCAGGTACCCTGAGCTGATCATTATACATTATACACATGTGCCACGATAGCACCCTACACCCCATCAACAGGTACAGTTACTCTGCACCAATTAAAAATGTTAAGCACACACACACACACACACACACACACACGTCATAATATGTATTCTGGCAGTTTTGGTTTCCCTTGTAAAGATTGCTATCATTAGTGCAATACATAAAGGAAAATAATAGTTATTATTTGGAGCCTTGCTTCAAGAGGTAATATATACATATTGACCCATTTCCTTTTCTTCTCTGTGTGTGTCTGTCTCCTTTTTTCCCACAACACCTGAAAGTTAATGCTGGTGCTTAACTATTACATGAATGATCCTTAAACTCCTAAGAATCAAGAGCTGTCTTAGAGACCAAAGTATGGTACAAAAAGAAAAAGTTCCTTACTCATTTTTCCTGGGACTTTTTTTTTTTTTTTTTTTTTTTTTAAAGAGAGAGGGATAGTGAGAGAGACAGAGAAAGAGAAAAACAACTTTATTTAGTTCTTCACATGGCCTTAGTTGCTCCAACACTTAGTTGTGTACGTGGTGCTGGGGTTTGAACCCAGGTCCTCGTGCTTGCCAGGCAAGCACCGAAACCGCTGAGCCACCGCTCCAGCCCCCTGGGACTTTTTTTTCAGTTGATGTAGTCACCCTTTTAGTAAGAGTCCTTTCCTGGGTGGCCTTCCTCTCTTCTTCCTTTCTGCACCCTATTTTTCTCCCATCACTCTTAAACATACTGAAGGCCTCAAACATCATTTTGCTCTGATATGTATCTCCTGGCTCCCTGTCTAGACCAACTTCTTCCTTAAATATCCCCTCAAAACTCTGATGACAAAAATAGGTAACCTATCGTCTTCAGAGTGGGACACCTGCAAGGTAAACAAAGCAGATAGAAACAGGACTAACCTCATAGTTACTCTATCACAGTTTATTTTAATTGCATCTGGAACACATGGAATAGTGTCTGGCCAACTGTAATCCATAAAGAATCATTGCTGCTGCTCTTTAATAACTGTTAATAACTGTTGGTTGCCTTTAATAACAATTTGGATGGATTATTGTTCCAAAGTTGCTCTCCCAATCTAGGACTGAGGGTCAGGTAAGATGTTAGAGGGTTTGGAAACTCATTTCCACCTGCAATTGTATTCCACCTATTTGAGAACACCCTGAAGATTAAAAGGCGTTTTGTGTGTTTTACGAGGGTTTTCTTCCTGGACACCATCTCATGTCATTAACATTCCCAGTGTGCAGGGAGAAACACAGCAGCAGTGGTGATTTAGATATCACTCATCACTCTGCAATGGTATCAACTCGAGGGGAAGAGACTCTGGATTTGTAGTATGAATCCATTTAATAATTACTGCTTACCTCAACCGTATTGAAAAACAAAACAATTTAAAAAAAAATCCCTGCACCTGATCTGCTAATTCATTCTGCTCATTTATCCGTCTAGTATTTATCGAGCCCTTATTATATGCTGGGTACCACAGAGAGTACTGCAGGTAGCAACTCCAGTAAATTCAATGTGGCTTCTGCTTCCAAACAGCTTGCGGTTCTGGAAGAGAATAATTCATCAAATGGTGACATAAGGACCTTGGCGGAGCTTGCAGTGAAGGAAAGGCTGAGTAATAAAAGGTGATGCTTTGGGAACATTCTTTAGCTTTGGAGCTATCAGGAAAGGGAAATTTAGGAAGTATCTTCAGGGGAAGAGATTAGAACTGAGAGTTAAACCATGAATAGGAAATCACAAGTAGGAGGGGCAGGGAGAAGATCTGGCGTTGATTAAGATCTGTGCAAGGACCTGATAGTGGTAACTAGAAAACCTGTTTGGGAAGCTAAAACAAAAGGCCAGAGCTGCTGGGAGCCAAGCCCCAGCAGAACTCTTGGTCCCCGAAGGATGAGTGGAGTCAGAGCGGAGGAACAGCTCCAACCTCCGGGGCAAATTGCAAGCAGACACAGTTCCCTGCTTGAGCAAAATGCCATCTGATCTTTATTTTGATATATTTTTATACAGGTAACAAAACAATACTTTCATTAACCGTTTCCTTACATTTGACTTCTTTTTAAAATTTTTCGGTAATCCCTGTCATTAACATACTTCCTTGAAACCTTAACCACAATGTTTCTTTTTCTTTTTCCCTAAATGTCTTTTTTGAGACATTACACCCTCTATCTGTGTTACACTTAAAGAGTACAATAAGGTCAGCTTTCTATATTTACTCAGAAGTTTTTGCACAAGCATTTTACTAGGAAATTTTCTTGCTTTTGGTAATACAGTATTGTCCAGCTTTAGTGCCCTTTTCCAAGCAAGCAATTAGCATTGCATTACAGTTCTATATTAACTAAAATTATGTTGTTGTCACCTTACTATTAGTAACCTTACAAAAATAGTTATGTGTCCTTACTAAGGAGTTCTAAGAAGTAGAAACTTAAACTATTTAAGAAACAAAGGCAAAATGAGAAGTACAAAAACTTCATGTTCCTTAATCACTCATGTAGTATGCAGTGTGGACACTTGATTTTTAGACAATATTTGTGTAACTGTTTACGCATGCTGTTCCTTTGTTCCTTTGTCCCACATCACCAAGGTAGCCCCTGACATCCAAGTCTCTGAAGAAATGGCAAGCACTGGACGTTAGTCCATTTGCCATTAATATTAGCATTCTCCATTTTCATTGTATATTCCTGTAAAAAGCAATGGTGGGTCTGTGGGTGGAGGGTCTTTATTTATTTGGGTTGCTCTAGATAGATACCACAGATGTCCTCCAATATTATAGGTTCATACAGTGGTCCCTGTACTGTGGGAACAGCAAATCTCCTATTATGTCTTTGATTGTTTAACTGGTAAAACATTAACAGGACCAGATGTAATCAACATGGGTGAGAGTAATTCCTGTAAATGTAACTTTCTTGAGAACTTTTCAAAGTTGGATTTCTGGTTATATGGGCTTTTTTAGTGTAGTGTTAATGTGTTTTTTAAAGGCATTTCTCATCTTCCCTCAGACTCCACAGACATAATGAAGTAGTATTACTTTTACAACAATCTTTATCATCAATAACAAATTTTTCTGGAATTTTGATCTGCAAATGCATAGTTATAAGCATGATCCTTATAAGAAAACGCCCAATTCCTAGGAGAGATACCAGTGGCAATTTCCTGGCATGGTGGCCTTGCCACGCCCTTCCCCATGCCTGGACCTTGTCAGTCAGCATGGTGGAAACGGTCCCTGCCACAGAGCTTTTGAAAATCGGAGAGCAAGGGCAGAGATGGACCTATGGAGTGTGGGCCAGGGAGAGGAAGAGAGCTTCTTAGTCTTGTAAGGGGCTTTGCCCTCTACTTGCAAAGTAATATAGGTTTTTGTTTGTTTGTTTTGAGAGAGAGCGCAAATCAATTTTATTTATTGTTGTTGTTGTTGTTGTTCTCAACACTTGGTTGTGTATGTGGTACTGGGGATCATTCCTGGGTCCTTGCTCATGCCTGGCTAGGATTCTATGGCTTAGTGACCTCTCCAGCCCACAATACAGGTCTTTGAATAGTTGAATCCAAAGAGTTCAAGACATTTATCAGCAGAATGAAGAAAAGAGAGCTCTGTTTCCTTAGGGATTATGCAGGCCATGGATGAATAAAGAGTTATTTCAAATATTTTAAATAAAATCTGTGAAAAAGCATAGCTGAGACAGCTGCACAAATCTACGATTATAAAACAGAAAGGAACTTTAATGGACCTCTTAATGTCTTCAATGGATGTAAGAACACAAAGTTAATATTGCTTAATAGATCTTCCTAGGCAAAATCTTGCTTGATGTGGAGTAATTTTGAGCTAGGGGAAAATAATCTTATGGAATACTCAATAAAGAGTGAGGTTTGGAATGCACTGGTGTAAAGAGGGAACCCAGTCCGGGGAGGAAGCTGAGAGATGCAGGCAAAGGAATTGCTTAGCTTAGCATTTGAATCTAGTGTTTTGGCGTTTCAGCTAGTGAAGAACAGAGGAAGAAGAGCTATGCCTGACCTCTAGCAATTGCCCCGGGCCCAGGGATTTCCTGTGTAGCTCAGAAAAGAATGCACCCCGGACAGATGAAGGCAGAGAATACTCAAGGGGTGTGCAGGGCTGTGGGCATCCCAGGGGATAGCTGATCAGGAGGTAACTTCTCATTTGTAGGATTTTCAATGAGATGGAAACCCCATGTGGTCCCAGAAATGTCTGCTCTATACAATTAGGAACACTTGGATATTTGGAAATGTAGCTGCTCAACCGTGGTTGGGAGAGCCAGGGAAAGAAGATGGAGGGCTACGGAAGTCACAGGGAGCCTAATCTGATAGTTGAGCACCTGGTGGCCAGGTACAAAACCTCTCCCAGCCACAGTTGGATTCCCTTAAGAAGGAAGCAGGTGGCCTGGACCCTCCATTAATAGGGAAATTATCCCAGCCCCCAGGCACCAGCAAAACATCCACACCCTCAGAAAGAAAGCTGAGGGCTAGTCAAATGGTAATAAACTCACTAAAGGAAATTGAGTGAAAAGAAGGGGACTCATGTTCCTTAAAAACTCCAACTCTGAGCACCCTATCACCCTCTCTTGGAGATGCTCCAAGAAGCTCCTCACTAGTCAGTCAAAAGTCAAGACAAGGACCTGGGGGTACGCTCTGAAAATGAGCCTGGGGCCCCCAATAACACTGGAGGGTAGGAGAGGCATGTAGACCTTCTTCTCTCTGAGAAGGCTCACTCTCTTCCTTAATAAACTATCCCCTTTTCCCTTTTCCTATCCCTTGCTTTGAGTGTATGCCTGGAATCTTGTGCCAAGATTGCAAGAATCAGGGTTTGAAAAGGGAACCTTTGAACTACACCAGTTACATGGCAAGCTTCTGCCCCATGTCAGAAGCACCATGAAGCAGCATGGTTTGCTTTTGGGGGCGGTGGGGTGGGGAGGGGGTATATGTTGAACATACATATCTGTCTCTTGTCTGTGCCCTGTTTTAACTTAGATCTGTTTCCTAAGTAATAGTAAATTCTTGGACTGTTCCTTTGTTCTTTCTTTTCTTTTTTTCTTTTAGAGGGGGGGGGAGAGAGAGAGAGAGAGAGAGAATGAATATGAACTTTATTTAGTTTCCATGTGGCCTTTGTTGCTCTGACACTTTGTTGTGTAGGTGGTGATGGGGTTCGAGCTCATGTCCTTGAGCAAGCATGACAGGCAAGCACTGTAACTGCTGAGCCCCAGCCCCAGCCCCAGGTATCCGTGTTTTAAACAGTCCTCAATGATGCTGGTGGTTTGAGGACCACACTTTGAATACTATTGCCATAGAGAACACTTTACATTTGCAGGCAGGGGGACTTTTGAAATCTGAGGTCCTATTGGCCAGGAGACAAGAAGATAAAAGCAGAGGGTATGTGCAACCCTCTTCTTGGGCTGACTTCTGAGACTGAGGGAGGCTATTTAGCATAGAAGTGATTCGCATTCTATTTCAAATTCTCTATTTAAACATGGTAGGATTTTATTTTACCAATCACGTTTTATTTAAAAGTGCTGTCTATACATATTTTAAGTGGAAATGAGTTGTTGATTATCTCCCTAGATCCCTAGAGTTGAAATACATTTTATTCTCAAAATTTCATGGAACATTGCAGAGGTGTTACAAAGCAAAATGTGGAATCACTGTGATGGTGACTCAGCTTCCTGTTAAAGAAAATAAAATGCAAAACGTTTATCACACATCCCCAAATGGAGCTGATTTATTTTGAATTCCAAAGCAAGTGCTTTTATTTAGAAGCGTTTGGATTTCTTTCATTCTGAGGCACGGGACAGACAGTCCTGGCAACAGTTTTGTTTATGCCTTAACTTGACATGTAAGATGTCTAAGTTAAGATGTATGAAGATAGAACTGAAATAAATTATGTGTCCAAAACCAATATTGATTTTTTTTTTCCCTCAGAAAAACTTTATCCCAACATCAGTTTAGACAGAAGAGAAAATGAGAGAAACTTGGAAAATAGAGTGGCTTTGGAACTATAAATTTACATCACTCTTTTGCTGTAGATTATAGAGTATTGTTAGTTTGTTTCATTTTTCTTACATTCCTTCTATCTCCTGTTATTTAACTGTGTAGATATGAGCTAATCCAGGGGTCAGTGTTCACTGATCAATCGGTAGTGAAATTGAATTAGATTTTTAAGTTCCACTCTCATTAGCATTCATGTTTTTCTTTAAAAAGTGATTGATAGGGATCTAGGGAGATAATCAACAATATAGCATACTCTTTACTCCACTGAGAATCCAAATACACTTATACAACCATTTAATTCTGGAAAGTTCATTTATAAGCATTTAATCATTTGTAGGGGTGAAAGGTAGAAGAATCAAATGCTTGGGTGATATGGGGATAATTCTGGTTTAAGAAAATATGCATATTATATTGTTACTCTATATGCATTTATAACACAACTCTTTAATAAGCAATTTTTTAAAAGAAAGTGATTAAAGTTGGACTGGAGCAAGTAGACCACCAGCAGAGTGCTTGCATGGCATGCAGGTTAGAACCGCAGCACCACATACACAACTAAGTGTAAGAAAAGCAAAAAAAAAAAAATGATGAAAAAATAAATATTGATTGATTTTTATTTTAACTCTCCCACATACTCTCTCTCTCTTAAAAAAATGATTAAAGTTAACAATCAGGTATCCTATGGCTCTGATACATTTTGTTGAAATTCGTAAGGAAACTTTAAACAGTGTTTTTATCCTCACAGAATTTATGATCTACTTAAGTTTATAAGCATGTTTCTTCTGCACATATTCTGTAAATCCCTAAGTCTAAATAATTTCCAGTTAAATGATGGCAAATGCTTGCCAGTCGTCTCTCTGAAATAAAGAGGTTATAAAAGCAAAGAAACATTTGTTGATTTCAGAGGCATAAATGCCCGTTGCTATGGTCATGGGTGTAGTAGAACATCATTATGTAGCCTCTGCAATCAGAAACAGGAAGTTGTGAGTTTTGAATATGTTATTTTTATTCAATACAAGTAATTGTAATAAATACAAATACAAAGCTGTTTATATAACAATTTTAAAAGAATTGATTAACATGTAATAATTATACTTATACACAGGATGCAGTGTGATATTTCAACTCATGCATACAGTGTACACTGATAAAATAAGGGTAATTAGCCTTACCCGTAAGAACCAAATATGGAATCAACCATCAATAAATGAAAGAAAATGTTGTACATAGAAACAATAGAATATTATTGAATCGTAAATAATAATGAAGTTCTGTCATTCACAGCAAAATGAATGGGACATTATATGAAGTGAAATAATTTTGATAATTATTATGTTTCAACCTGGCTCAAAGGCTTACCTAAAACTTAATTCTTCCTTCTCTGTGGGCTGGCTCTAGCACACACTAGTCTACCCTGCATGAGGATACCAGGACCAGGTGAAAAGTGCTGGGATTTTATTGAGAGACCTGCCCATGACAGAAAATGGGGAGAAAGTCACGTTAAGCCATGAGAGTCATCAGACTTTTGGGCAGATCTGTCCCTGAGTGACAAAGAGAGGGACAGGAGGCACATGGAGCCCATCTGCTCAGCCTTTCTTCTAGGTACAGTTCACAAGGCCACAGGGGATTCTTGAGCCCAGGTCAGCCACAGGGGCAGTTACGTCTCCAGGAAGAAGTGTCACCTGGTGATCCTGCCTTGCTCAGTCATTGCTTGTGAGCAGCCCATGGGAAACACAGACACCAAGGAGCTGCTAGGAAGGACTAAGAGGAGGCTGGCACTCTTGGTCACCTGTTTCCTGAACCTCTGCTCCACCAGGCACAATCCCGTAGCCACCAACCCTAGTAATGCTGTGTCTCATGCCTTCCTCACCTGGGCCATCTTACATTGTCACCTCAGGTTCCTTTTCAGCGTGCACAAATGGTCATGTTGTTCCACTCCTCCATTCGTTGAGTGGCTTCCAGTTAGCTTCAGAATACTCTCCAAACTTAGCGACCTAAGGGACTCACAGTTGGGCCTGTGCTTTAAGTATCATCTTCCTCTGCCTGCACCATCTGTGTTCTGATTCCACCTGATGCGTGTTTTCCCATGATACCACATCCACCCATGCATCCTGATTCCCATCCATTCAAGAGATATTTGTCATCGTGCATATGTAAAAATCTTGCTCTGTATGTGCGTATATATGTGTGCATGTGAGAGTGTGTGTGTGTATGTGTGTGTGCATGTACATTTGTGTGTGTGTGTGAGGGTGTTTGTTTTGGGTACCTGTGATTGACCCAAAGGCATTTAACCACTGAGTCACATCCTTGGCCCTTTTTATTTATTTATTAATTTTCATTTTGGGACAGGGTCTTGCTAAGTTGCTTAAGGCCTCCCTAAGTTTCTGAGGCTGTTCTTGAACTTATGATCCTCCTCCCTCAGCCCCCCAAGCTGCTGGGATTACAGGTGTGTTCTACCACAAGCAGCCTGGATGATTTTAAAAGAGCAGTTTACAGTCTCATGGTAGAAAGGCACAATTAAGTAGACAGTTTTAAGAAAGATAGAAACATTGTTAGCTAGAGTGCTTAGGATGAGCATTTAGTTAATTCAACTTTGGTTAAGGAGCAGATTCATACAAATCACATATGTACACATAATATGAATATATGCGATTTGATGTACATGATATATATACTACACATATGCATGTGTATGTATATGCATGTGTATGTATGTATTATATGCATATGTATGCATATAATATAGATACATATCTATATTAAGATGTCTCTATGTGCATCTTACGTATTTTGCTTCAAGTTAAAATAAGCATACTCTCAGTCACTTGTTATTTTTTGAGTCTGCTGTTTGTGATTTCACATCATTTTTAGTTATCTCACTTTAATTCTGTAGTATATTTTAGTCACTTGCTTTTTTTGTAAGGCTTTCATGTTTATTTATATTCTCGTGTAAATGACAGCTCTTTCTTTGACATTCATGTTTCTGTCCCACTCACCAAATATGTCCATTGACACAGTTAGGTAAAGACTGGGGGAGTATTTATTTATTTATTTAGGTCACAGGGTTTGAACCCAGGGCCTCTTAACCACTGCGCCCTTCTTATTTTTTATTTTGAGACAGGGTCTTCTTCTTCTTCTTTTTTTCATTAAAGAGAGAGAAGGATAGTAAGAGAGAGAAAGAAAGAAAGAACCAATTTTACCTAGTTCTTCATGTAGCTTTTGTTGCTCCATCACTCCATGTGTACGCAGTGGAGGTTTGAACCCATGTCCTTCTGCATGCCAGGCAAGTGCCACAACTGCTGAGTCACTGCTTCAGCCCCCAAGTTAGGGTCCTGTTAAGTTATTTAGGGCCTCACTGAGTTCCTGAGGCTGGCTTTGAACTTGTGATCCTCCTCTCTCAGCCTCCTGGGCCACTGTGATTACAGGTGGGCACAACCACCCCTGGCAATACACTGGTTAAGGGGGAGCATTTAGAAAACGACATTACAGGGCTGTGGCTATCAGAGCACACACGCTGCAGAGAAATTGTGTGTTTGAACATGGCTTTGGGGAAGCTATTTAACCTTTCTAATCCAAAGTTTTCTGCAAAATGAAGAGTTAAAAATTATACTTAACAAATTTTTGAAGATTAAGTAGGTTTGTGTATGTAAAGTTGCTTTATAAAAAGGACCCAGGACCTAATAAACCTTATACAAATACATATTAGCTATCATCTTTGTCTACATCCTCATCACAAAGCAGAAATAAACACAATTTGTTATGGACCCCATGGGGCTGGGCTAACTGTAGGGTGTCAGGTAGGGAAAGCTTTTGGAAAAAGTGCCAGTGGAGTTGAGATTCTGATCCATTATATCATGCCAACAGTAATTGTTGACTAAATCTACCGCAACCTCAGTGCCTAACACAGCATCATATGGAGAATGTGCCTACCAATTGTTGATGAACCAAAGTTGCAAAAGTACCATTAGCCTATTGGTTAAAACAGGACAGAAGAAAATATAAATGAGTCTTAAACACCAAGGCAAAAATAAAAAATAATATATTATAAAATAAATCTTAAAAAAAGAGCAAGCGACAAACACTCATTATTCTGTTCTACTAAAGCATGACATTCTACTTCATTATTTTCAATAAATTTTCTTTCATTTGCTAGCTACATTGTTAGACATTAATTGGTGCCATACACCAATTAGAAGCCAAATTGCACAATGCCACCTCCTAAGAAAACTAATTTTTCACATGGATAATTGCCATCAGGCTGAATTTGTTCTTTTTAGCACAATTACTTGGCCTGTATTAGCAATTCAAATAATATTTCATAATTCCTTTGCCTGTGCAAGCATGTAAATTAATAAAAGGAAGGAAAGGTTTAATGTTTGATTGGAAAAGTATATGCTTCTAATGGGTTTGGACTGTTGCTTTGCTATTTAACAGTTTGACCAAAAACTTTATTTTAGATTTCAAAGCAAGCTCAATAACTAACAGTAAAATAATTAATTTATTTTTACCCCTGTCTTTTCTTGTGGACACACCAAATGGAAAAAAGAAATGTTCTCTGCATTTAGATAATGCAAGAATGAAAGATGATTCCACTGTACTTCCTAATATAATCTTTTATACAGTGTTAGATTAATTAATTTCCATTATAAATCAGCCTTGCATAGTTTGATCTCTCATGATAGATTAAATTGGCTTAGGGTAAAATTACTTGCATGGAAAAGAAAAAACAGAATCTCAATTGCTGATTCATGACTTCAACTACTCTTAGTACTTTAACACTATCATGAAGAGATTGGGAAAATTATAATAGACCTCTGTCCCTACTTACCTTAAACTTCTAACTTCATGCAAAAGAAAAGAATTTCATAATCTTTAAATGAGTGAAACGGTAGAGTTAATTCATCTGATGTAGTCAGGTTGTATATTAAGGAAACAATTGTGTATCTGAAGATAGTTGGATAGTGTGTCTTCTTTAGTCAACTGTCCTGAGGTTTCATCAATGTCTTACCTGGATGGCCTTATAAAACACTGTGCAAATAAGACCTGGTGCTATAAATCACTATCATAATTATTCTTTTAGGTAAAGTACATAAATTCCTTGGAGAATGCAACGTAATTATGTATCTACAGTGTCTTCAAGTAATTATGGTCAAAATAGGAGCATCTACTCAGAATAAAGAATTATGTTTGTAGTGTGGCTTTTACGTAAACCTTCCCACAACTTGGGGTACATAGAATTACTCCCGCTGTGTCACATCTGAGAAAACTGACACCGGTAAACTCATGAATTATTATGATTGTTTTAGTTTTAATTTTAAGTGGTCAAAATTAAAGTTTCATCAGGGATTTTATTGGGTTACCTATCTATTAGTGATATAGGAGCAATACACAGATCATGGAAGAGCTGAGGGCACGCCAAATATGTTATAAGGCCTGTAACTGATCAATCAATTCAGTTAGGACTTTTCTTCTCTCTCTGATATTTTCTCTAAAGCAGAAGAACCTTTCCCATAAGGAAATAATTTATTTGAGCAGCCATCATTTCCTATTTCCATTTCCCCCCTACTTACATCTCCCCAGTACAGATATCAGTTGTTTCTCCTAAATTGTTGGCTGTGATTCCACAGATGCTGCACTCTTCGCAGTAATTCTTTGTAAGCATTGCTGCCATGTTATTCTTCTTATATAGCAATTTCTTACCTTTCAGTTTTTGGTTCCTATAAAACCAAGATGAACATTTTTTTCTTTGCATTCAAAATCTCCTATAGTGTGATCTATTTTTCATTTTCTACACATTCCACCCCTCTCCCCCATTTCCTCTGGCCTCTTCTGAAACTGAGCTAATGCTTGGGACCTCCATGTAGGTAAAGATTTTTTGTCTTCAATTCTCCTAGTTACTCTTCTTTCCCTCTCAAATATAATTTCTTTCATCTACTCTTAACACAAAGAACAGATGTTAGTACAAAATGTCTGTTTGGTGGTATAATAAATTCTGCTGAAAATTCTTGCATTAAACCTATTTTACCTTCTGTGGGAAATCATTGTCAAACTTGCATTTTTTCTATTTTATAATTTTTAATGATCTTTTTGCTTAGCCTAATGGTTCTTTTGTTGTTTTCTTTGGATAGGAATTCTCAATTTAGAATTTCTAAAGAATTTCTCAATTCAGAATTTCTGTGAAGCACATACTTTCCTATCATATTTTTCACTCAAAAGTTTTTTATAGTTTATTTTTAAGTTTCCTTAGATACTTATTATTTGTGGTCAATATTGGTGTCTATAAAGATAGTGTTATTTTACTTGGAATATATATTTTTTCATTTCTTCAATAGCTATTTAATTAGTGTCTTTAAAGTAATAGGTTTGGCACAGAGTTCTAGAGACATGACATGAAGAAGACAGATAAAATTGCTGCCCTTGAGGAAAAGGACAAGAAACAAAGATATTCTGATCTTTTAAGCTGACCTAATCTTCTTGTGAGTTAATACAACTAATAAATCTTGCCTGGCTAATTTAAGTTGGATTTGATCACTTGCTACCAAACGAATTCTTTCTTTCTTCAGTTATGAAATGTTAAAGACAATGACAACTTTGTAAATCTCAAGAGGTTTTGGTAAGCATTGCAGAGTCACTCAATGGTCTTTGACAGAATATTGCCAATATCCTACTGTTATTCATTTGTTATGTAGCTCTAATGTAAATTCAGAATGTGTGTTTTCAAAATATGTAAATGATCATATGAGTAGCTCCCTGGTAAGTGAAGTGAAGCTTCTTATTTTGTTATAATCCTTGGTCATTTCAGTGTCGGGATGTCATAGTTAGGACTGGCCTGAGAGTGTGTCAGCATCGTTGTTCTATAGTCATCTTATTTAAACTTCCATGTCACCCCCATATCCCCTTGATCTCTTTCCATCTGTCACTTCTCTTAGCTCTCCCTGAAGTAGTATGGACCCTCCATATGGAGCAGGCCAGACTCATTCCAGCCTCCTTGCTCCTATCTGTGTGTCATTAGACAATTTTATGTTTGTTCTTCAGTTCCTTCCAGGGCAACGTAAGGTACCAAATCACCCAGGTACTTCTTCATCTTGGACGTTGCGTTAGACTCCTTTAGACTGATTGGCTTTCTACTTTCTTTGAATGGTGAACATATTTCTGTACTGTATTAGCATTTTCTAATTAGTTTTCAAAGGGATCTTCTAAAATGTGAATCAGTGTTACAAATGAAATACAAGAAAGGAATGCTCAGTTTTTATCTTGGAAATTCAAATGCACAGTGACATTAAAGATTCTGGGTAGCTCTATTATAAATGAAACTATGCCTCTTTAAAGGTATTTAATGTTTTATTCCCACAAATTATTGATCCTGGAACCCACTCCTTTTCTCCCACTAAGTGTACATACTAACATACAAGTTGGGTAATGATATACTGAGACTCTATTTCATGGTTATTGACTTTGTTTCTCTACTTAATTTTCATGCTTAGTAAGGGCAAGTCACACATCACATTTCTCTTTTGGTGTTTGACAGAACTTATTTCGTTGGATAAATGTAGCGTGTAATCAGTTGATTGTAATTGATTATTGAAAGCATGAAAAAGCATTTATTGATTGAATAGTGGTACGTTAAGGGATTACTTTGAGTCTGTACTTTAAATCAAACTTTAACATTAATTAGACATATTACTAGAACAAATGACCTAATATCTCGGATCACTGCATAGTTATCTATTAAATAGTGAACTGACTTATATAGTCACACTCTTTGGGAGAACACTGGACAAGCTACATGGCTGAAGCCTTGATAAATGTTTATTTCCTCATCTTTTAAAAAAATTTTCACTGTAAAAAAAGTGAATTCAGTGAAAAGCATTCTTACTTTGTGAGACTGCAGGAATAATTCAGTGGGGAATTTTATGATGTTTTAAATGACAAGATAACCTGTTCACATGAATGACTCCACATGAAAACAACAGAAGAATTTGTTAAATATGATAATACTTAGAAGTCACCTAGATGTCCTGAGTCCAGAATGCTGGGAATCTCACTTCTAGTTTTAACGAATTACCTAAATGATATTATATAATGGTCCTTATCTTGCTTTTGGACCTCCTGAGTGGTTGTGTTGGAATGACTGTTTCTCCTTTACCTTATTGATTTCCCATGTGTTAATGCAGTCATAGTGTGTTTCTTTAATAACCCTGTTCATAACAGCTTAACTTACAATAGCTAAATTATGGAACCAACCCTCTTTGGATGAATGGATCCAAAAACTGTGGTAGATATATACCATGGAGTTCAACTCAGCAATTAGAAACAATGATATTGCAGCCTTTGAAGGTAAATGGATGGCGATGGAAGAAATTATGCTGAGTGAAGTCAGCCTAACCCAGAGTCAAGGGTCGAATGTCTTCACTCATCTGTGGAGGCTGAAGCTAGATCCTGGTCTGTGTGAAAGGTGGTCAACTCTCATGTATTAGACCCAGTGAAGGTGTAGTAACACATAACCTAGGGCATTCATAGAGATGTATCAGGATGGAGAGAGGAGGAGGTAGATGTATCAGGATGGAGAGAGGAGGAGGTAGAGGGAGGGCTAAGGGTGGGAGACTAGGGTGGGCTCTAGGGGGTAAATATAATTTTAAGAATATATACATATCATATTGTTTCATTGGATGCATTTTTGATTGTACAATAACTAAATTCTTAATAACTAAATTCTTAATAAAAAGTAGAGGGCTGTCTTGGGATTGAGGATGGTATAAGCAAATATGCATTTATCTCCTCTGGTTACTGATGACACTAATAAAATAAGAGTCAGGGCATTAAATAAATATGGCGTTACTAGATCAATGAGAACAGGAGAATGAGAGACAGTTGGAGATGAGACCTGACAACCAGTGTTGGAAGATGGGTTGAAGCTAAGGCATGGATCCTGATAGGAGGGAAACTCAGAAGACCGTGGAGTGGGAAGCAAGAATTATATAAGGAAAATCATAATAAGGGAAAATTAAATGTCAGAATTACAGCTTCACTATAATTCTGCCCTTCCCTTCTCCCCTAGAGAAGCTCAGGACTCTAGGCAAAGGGGAAGCCATGGTTGAGGTAGCAGTCTGAGAAAAGCATAACCAAAGCACAGATCCAGAGGCCTGCAGCTCCCTGGCACTCCTTCCTTAGATGCCAGCCACCACAGTGCACTTGCCCTGGAGAGAGAGGCTAATGCACAGAAATTCAGAGGCTCCCTCCAGGAGAAGCAGCTGCCTTGCTGTTCACTGCACAGAGAAACTCTGCTGTCCACAGCCTGGCCATGGTACAGTGGAGGGGCAAGGAGCTCTGGCCAGCCTATTAAAATTAGGGAGATGCCTCCAAAAAAATGAAATTCTTGGGCATTAACCTTACAAAAGATATTAAGGACCTCTACAAAGAAAACTATCAAACACTAAAAAAAGAAATTACAGAAAACCTGAGTACATGGAAAAATATTCCATGCTCATGGTTAGGTGGAATCAATATAATAAAAATGGCCATTCTACCCAAAGCCCTATACAGATTTAATGCAATCCTCATTAAGATACCAATGGTATTCTTCACAGATACAGAAAAAGCAATTCTCAAGTTCATATGGAATAAGAGAAGATCCAGATTAGCCAAAATATTACAGGAAGGAAGAAGTAGGGAGTATCTCATTCCCTGACTTGAAATTATATTCCAGAGCTGTAGCAGCAAAAACAGCATGGTATTGGTATCAAAACAGAACCAAAGACCAGTGGAATAGAATAGAAGATCCTGAGACAAACCCCCATATCCTTAACTATTTGATATTTGATAAAGCGGGCAAAAGCATAGTGTGGAAGAAAGCTAGCCTGTTCAACAAATGGTATTGGACAAATTGGACAGCCATGTGTAGACAACTGAAGCTGGATCCTTACCTTTCATCCAGCACAAAAATTAAATCAAAATGGGTCAAACATCTGGATATTAAGCCTACAGCTTTAAATTTACTAGAAAAAAAAGTAGGGTCAACAATACAGGACATAGGAGTTGGCGGCGCCTTCCTCAACAAAACTCCCATGACTCATGCAGTAAAGTCAAGAACAAAAGAATGGGATACAATTAAACTAAAAAGTTTTTGCACAGCTAAAATTTCAATCAAGAACATCAAGAGAGAACCTACAGAATGGGAGAAAACCTTTGCCTGTTACACCTCGGACAGAGGGCTAATATCCAGAATATACAAAGAACTAAAAACGCTAAACACCAAAACCACAAGTAATCTAATCAATAAATGGGCTTTGGATCTAAAAAGAAACTTCTTACCAGAGGCAGTCCAGAAAGCCCATAAATATATGAAAAAATGCTCTATTTCATTAGCTATAAAGGAAATGCAAATCAAAACTTCCATGAGATACCACTTCATTCCCGTTAGAGTGGCAAAAATGAAGAATACAAACAACAACAGATACTGGAGGGGCTGCGGGAAAAGAGGAACACTATTACACTGCTGATGGGACTGCAAACTGGTTCAGCCACTCTGGAAAGCAGTGTGGAGAATCCTCAAAAAATTAAGGATGGAACCAACTTACGACCCAGCTATCCCACTCCTGGGGATTTTCCCAAAGGAGTTAGAATCAGCTTATTATAGTGATGTGGCTTCATCAATGTTTATAGCAGCTCAATTTACTATAGCTAGGCTATGGAACCAACCCAGATGCCCCTCACTTGATGAGTGGATACAAAAACTTTGGTACATATATACAATGGAATACTATTCGGCCATTAGAGAAGACAATATTATGTCTTTTGCAGCCAAATGGATGGAGATGGAAAGAATTATGCTAAGTGAAGTATCCCAATCTCAGAGACTCAAGGGCCGAATGGTTTCTCTCATCTGTGGAAGCTAGAATACATTGGGAAGCAGTATGTTAGACGGCTAAGCTAATAATAACCTCAAATTGTATGATTCTTTATGCAACAGGGGGATGATTGCCTAGGATACCTGGAGGTGAAGGGTGTGGGGAGAGCTTAGGAAGGATATCCAGGGGACTGGAGGGTGGGAATATGGGGGAATCATCTCAGAAGGAGATCTCTGACCTCCATGAGATGTCCATTTAACTCAGGGGGTCTTTGGGGGAAACAGCAACATGGGGAACCCAAGCGGGGAGTCCATGACATCGCATTAGTCCTGGATAACTGAGTATATATACATTTGTTCTTGATTGTTTGACAATGATTCCCTCTCAATTGTAACTCCATATTCATCTAATAAAAAATAATGAAAAAGAATAAAATTAGGGAGATGGCAATTACCATAGAATATTTGAGGTGGGCCTTCAACACGGAAGACTGAAATCATAACACATAAAGGATCAGGAAAAACGTAAACCTGGAGGAATAATAACGTCTAAGGAAATTACACTTCTAAATTGATGCACTTAGAGATATTCTGATGCATTCTGATTCTTTCTTTCTTTCTTTCTTTTTTTTTTTTTGGTACCAGGGAGTTGAGCTGCCCGGGGGCACTTTAACATTCAGCCCACAGCCACATGCTTAGCCCTTTATTTATTTTTGTTTTGAGATAGGATCTTGGTGAGTTGCTTAGTGCCTCACTAAGTTTTTGAAGCTGGCTTGTGATCCTCCTGCCTCAGTCCCCTGAAACCACTAGCATTATAAGCGTGTGCCCCTATGCCCAACAAGATACCTCACTTGTGAAATAAGAAAAGGACTTTCAAAAAAATTTAGAAATAAATAAAATTTTTAAAAAAGAGAAGAAAAGAAGAGGACTATAAGAATGTGAAAAAATTAATGCCTCTTGGTAATGATAATTTTAATAACTGACATTCAAAATAATTAAAATATTTTTGGAAAACAATTTCAAAAACAGTAGGACTATAGCAGAGAAAAGATGAGACAACTAGTTACAGAGTTATTCAAGAAACTTGTAATAGGGCTGGAGCAGTGGCTTGCCCGGCATGTGCAAGTACATGGTTTCAAACCCCAGCACCCACGCACACAACTAAGTGTCAGAGCAATGAAAGTCAGGTGAAAATCTCAATAAAAATTGACTCTCTCTGTCTCTCTGTCTCTCTCTCTTACTGTCCTCTCTAAAAAAAAAAACCAAAACATTTAATAGTGTTTCAGAAAAAAAATGAATGAAACAATGCCAAGATTTCTGTGAAACGGTACATGAAAACCTCTCAGACCTTGGAACAACGCGGTTAAGGAGATCCTGTATTTCTTTTTTTAACAGAGAGCAAAATGACTATGTAGCAGGTTACATATGCTATGTAAAAGATTAACGATAACAATTAGAGTCAGCCAACTCTGAAAAAGATCCAGAGAAATGTTATCACTTTAGTGAAGGAGAACATTAAACTCTGACTTTGGAGAGTGTGTTTAATAAGGAAATTTTAAAATGAGAAAAAATAATATATATTTATATTTATTTATTTATTTATTTTACTTCTTGCCCTGTTCTTGGGAGCCTATGGATCTGTGTTCTAACTAAGAGAGACAAGACAGAGGAACCATGCAATTCCAGAATCAGTTCTAGTCTACAAAAATGGGAAGAAGCCCCCAGGTGCTGTGAAGCAAGGCCTATTTGGAACCGAAGGGCACAAGCTCCAATAGGGAGTTTCTCCAACAGAAAAAGTGGAAATGTCTGTTGTCATGAGGAATCATATGCAGAGGTTTTGCATGTTGTTAGAATAACTAGCAGAGCTACACAGAAACATATAAAAATATGTTTAACATGTGATTATAAACTCTAGAAAATAAAAGATTGCATGAGGGGATGGATTAGTACTACTGCATCCACTTTGCGTAGAAATGAATCTTACTGGGGCTGGAGCAGTGGCTCAGTGGTTTAGCACTTGCCTGGCATATGCGAGAACCTGAATTCGAACCTCAACACCACATACACAACTTAGTGTTGTAGCAACGAAAACCAGATGAAAAACGAAATAAAGTTGACTCTCTCCCCCGCTCCACCTCTCTCTGTTTAAAAAAAAAAAAAAAGCAGGAAATGGACCTTACTGATACAGCTAATAACCAAAGTCCACTGACTTCCTGCATTGAAAGTATAACCTTCCTTAATATAAAGCCAGTATGTAATTTTAAAATTAATTAATTCAAATATAGCAATGCAAATATGTTATGATGCTTCCATAATTCTAAAATTAATACATTTAAAGATAGCCATATAAACGTTATAAAACTTTATGGCAATAAATACTAGGAAAAGCTAAATATGATTAACTGGGTGAATGAGAATGGTAAAAGGTGGTAAAATGGAAACTTTTTAAATTTTTTGTTGTAATTGCTTATTTAAAAATTACTGCTATTAGCAATAAAAATAAAAGTTTAAAATATACAAATCCACTAATTAGTGCTCTCCTGAGCACACTTTATTTTTGTCTTGAAAAACAGAAAAATGAGAAAAAAAACTCATGAAATTTTACATCTGCTGGAAAGTTTTCCATAGTGTGCTCTCATGTGGTGATCTGATAGTTCACGGCATTAGATATTCAGAGAATTAGTTTTCTGTGTTGTATTTACTTTTAACCATCATAAGATCTTGTTGTAAGTGAAAAATTCTTCAACAAGGACTCTTACCGCAATTGTTCTTTGGAGATGGTATCTACGAAATGTGATTATCTCTAATGGTCGAATCCTAGGAGGTAATAAACCAGAGCAGGGCTCCTGCTGAGAGTCTTTTAAGGTGATTTAGAGAGGAAAATGTGTACAGTTTCCTCCAAACTAATGTGGGAAAGAGTTTACAAATCAGTCATTCAAGAGGCATAATTCTTCTCTCCTGTGTTCTAGAAAACAGAGTTGAAGGCTGGATGGAGAAGGAGATTTGATGAATGTAGAATGGGAGGTTGTTTTGAAATGTGGGTTTGGTGATTTTGCAGGTATGGGGAAGCTAAGAGAAAGACATCTTGTTCCTCAAGGTTGTAAATAGCTTGGAACTGGCAGGCCACTCCAGGCAGAGCCACCCCAGCGGGGTGCAGGTTGGTTAGAAGGCATGGCTGGAGTCTTTTCTGGGATTTCCAGGTGAAAAGCCCCGGCCAAAAACTTTCAGG
Source organism: Aplodontia rufa (assembly GCA_004027875.1). Lineage (NCBI taxonomy): Eukaryota > Metazoa > Chordata > Mammalia > Rodentia > Aplodontiidae > Aplodontia > Aplodontia rufa. The sequence goes on along the minus strand of PVKS010032566.1, from coordinate 1,503 downwards.
ACGGGCTAGTTTGAATCATCTCTTTCTAGGCCAGGAAGCAGGACAAGCAGGCCAGAGAAATATCATCTCCAGTAGCTTCAGGGCCAGAGGAAGGAGGTGGCTTGGAGCATTAGCTCTGGATTCACTACTTGGCAAGTACCAAGTCCACTCTGGGTAAATAATTTGTGATCTTTAAGGATCGGGTTAGCCTTGGGATAGACGCTCTTTCCACGCCAAGACCCCACATGCCAGAGACTTTTTAAAAATAGAGAAATTCAGGGCTGGGAGGTAGCTCAGTGGTGGAGCACTTGCCTGGAGTGTGCGTGACCCTGAGTTCAATCCCTAGTACTACAAAAAAAGAGAAAATATATAGAAAATGCAGTCAGTGCACAAACAAGCCAGCTGTGAAGCAGAATGAATGAACCTTCCAGGTGTGAGAATCCACGCTGGCCCTTCGGTATCTGATGACTCAGGTCCAGCAGAGCAGGGTCACAGCTGGGGTAGTGTCCTCAACACGTTCTCCTGCAGAAGAGCTTCCTGTTGCAGGCATGAATCAGTTCCCCAGTGAAAATGAAAGTGATTTATTTAAATATACGTACTATGAGATTGGGTGTCTTAGACTAATTCAGCCAAGTGTGAGCGCATAGCGTATGCGAGACACCGTGTTAGAGCAGAGGTCCAGGTTGGAGTCGAGTGGAGCCTGTTTCTTCATGGAGCTTGAAGAGACAAGAGAGAAGTCGAAGGCGAGTAGAGCAGGAGGAGTGAAGAGCTCAGGCACAAAGAGCTGAATAGAGACTTCTCAGCAGAGGACACTGATCAAGCCAATGAATACCTGAGAAAGCGCTCTAAATCACTAGCAATCAGAGAAATGCAAATGAAAACCACATTAAGATTTCACCTCCCACCAGTCAGATTGGCAAAAATGAAGAAAACAAACAATAACAGATGCTGGAGGGGCCTGTGGAGAGATAGGCACACGAACACACTGTTGGTGGAGCTGCAGACTGGTACAGCCCCTCTGGAAAGCAGGGTGAAGAATCCTCAAAAACTAGGGATGAGCCCACCATACGACCCTGCTATTCCACTCCTGGGTATCTTTCCAGGGGATTTAGAATCAGCACATTACAGCGACACAGCAATTTCTATGTTCGTAGCAGCTCAATTTACAATTGCTAAATTATGGAAACAACCCAGATGTCCCTCACTGGATGAATGCATCCAAAAAGTATGTTACATATATACCATGGATTTATCCTCAGCAATTAGAAACAATGGTATTGCAGCCTTTGAAGGCAAATGGATGAAATTATGCTGAGTGAAGTCAGCATAACCCAGAGAACCAGGAGTCAAATGTCTTCACTCATCTGTGGAGGCTGGAGCTAGACCCTGGCCATTAAGAAAGGAGGTCTATTATCATGTTTTAAATCAGAATAAGATGTAATGGCATACAACCTAAGGCATTTCTAGAGATGTATTGGGAAGGAGGGGGTGGGGGGAAGAGATAAGGGTGGGTAATTGGGGGGG
>PVKS010032565.1:0-22448 GCA_004027875.1 Aplodontia rufa | reverse complement strand
CTCTAGAGCCCCACAAGTATTCCCTGACAGCCTATTCTGCTTTGGGTTCCACGGCTTGTTCTTCCTTGGCTAGCCCAAACAGATCTTGTAGGTGCAGGAAAGAACTCTGGTTAGGGAACAGGGTATGTGTGCCTGTGGGCACCAGATGTAGCACCTTATCCACTTCTGTACCACTTCAGCAACATTGTTGTCTGGCATACAACAGGAGCTCAGTAAATGCTGCACTGAACAAAAGAAACTCATTGTAGTCAGCCTGCTGCTTACTTTCTCTGTGATTTCAGACCAGTTTTTTCATTTCTGAAAGATCAGTTTTTCTATTAATGAAGTGGGAATTATGATAATAGTTAGCCTAAGGGTTCATTTCAATATAAAAGGATGACATTTGACAACTGAAAGCACTTACTAGACATTAGAGCACCATTCAACTACAACCAATAAAAGATTGTAAAGCTGCCTCCCAGCTGCCTGCACAGATGTGAACATTTTAGATACTAAATGTCATGCCATTTCCTTTTCAATTTTTTTTGCTGAAATTTTTCTTTTCAATAAAGTATGTGATTCAAGCTGTAAGAAAATCTTTTTTTTTGATCTATAGGACTCAATACTCTATTTTCATTTTATTGAAAAAAATAGTCAATATGATCACTAGTGATTGAGATATACCAAAATCTATTCTACTCTGCTATTAGAGAGAATGATATCATGGCATTTGCAGCCAAATGGATGGAGATGGAAAAAATTATACTAAGTGAGACTCAAGGGCCGAATGTTTTCTCTCATATGTGGAAGCTAGAATACAATCAGAAACAGACTGAAAGGTAGCTATGCTAATAACCTCAACATGGGTGAATTATTACATGAGCAAGGGGAAACTTGCCTATGATGCTGGGGGATGAAGAGAGGGGGCAGGGAGGGAGAGTGGGAATAAGAGTGATATCAAGGCAGCTGGAGGGAGGGAGTAGGGGGGTTATCAACCCAGTGGGGAAACTTTGACTAAAGTAGGGGAAACATGGGATTGGGGGGAACCCAAAAGGGAGAGATCATGAACTGGCATCAGCCTTGCTCTGTCATTATGATGTGATCACCATTATATGGCAACAATTCCCTCCTATATGTATGACTATGCTGAACAAATTAAAAAAAGAGATATAACAAAATCTAAAGTATTATTTGACCTGGGAAATATGAGACTTAATAGGTATTTTGAAAGTCTTTTCTTTCTGCAGTAATTAACTTGCATATCCTGTAACCTAAAGTGTTTCATGTATATTGTAATACAAGATCGAAAAGCTGATTGGAAAGAAAGGTTTTCATTGGCACTGCAATGGGAGAGGAGAAAGCAGGGATAGGTAATTCCAAAAAGACTGAATGAAGAAGGAAGTGGGGCTAGGAAGCCATTAAATCTGGTGGCATGGCCCAGAGTATCACATGAATGAATTCTGCCTCCTTAATCCAAACGATCTGAGACAAAGGATCTGTGCTGAGGAGAAAACAGAAGAGGAACCATTGAAAGAAAAGACTGGGAAGCTAGGTAGAGTAAAGAAAATGGAAAAAAGACACTGCAACCAAAGAAAGTCCTAAAACATACATTTAAAAAAAAGACTAGATAGACTGTATAATAACTTTGTGACCCTGTATTCCTATATTAATTTTTGTATCAATGTTGTAGTATCTTCAAGGTATTGAGTTCCTAAAAGAGGGACCGGTAACTCAGAAGCAGACTCATCTGAAATTTTGTTAGATATTACCGAATTCCCCTCTAAAGGGGTCATACCATTGTGTGTTTTACCAGCAATGTATGGAAGTGTAGCTTTACCAACAGTATGTGTTGTGATAATTTTTAATTCTTGCCAGTCTAATAGGTGGGCAATGGTATTTTGATGTAGTCTTAATTTTCATTTCTTTAATTATCAGTGAAGCTGAGCATATTTCCATCTGTTTAAGGATCCTTTAAAAATCTGTTTTTGAATTATCTGTTCATATTTTTGTTTATATTTTCTCTAGTTTTTTTGGTCTTTTTTCCATTCTATTTTTAAAATTTATTTTATTTATTTTTTAAAGAAAGAAGGGACAGTGAGGGAGAGAGGAAAGAGAGAAACAATCTTTATTTAGTTTTTCATGTGACTCTCATTTCTCAGACACTTTGTTGTGTACATGGTGCTGGGGTTTGAACTCGCTTACTCGTGTAGGCCAGGCAAGCGCCATAACTGCTGAGCCACCGCTCCAGCCCACTTCCATTCAATTTTTAAGTGCTATTTGTATATTAGAGACACTAGTCTTTTTCCATCTCCCCTTGATATAATCACAAATACTTTCTCCTAGATTTTCAGTTGTCTTTGGACGTTGTTTATGGTGTTTTTGCCATGTCAAAGGTTTTTTTTAATTTTTATGTAGTTAAATTTTTATATAGTTAAATAAATCTTTATTTATTGCACCTGGATTTTGAGTCATGTTAGAAAATCTTTTCCTATGCTTAGATTATAAAGGAATTCACTGATGTTTTCTTCTAGGATTTTAAAATATCATTCTTTACATTTACATTTAAATTTATTTCATTTGGAACCTTTTCTAAATGACTAACCAGTTATCCCAGCAACATTTTTGGAACAAGTCCATGTTTTCCCTAGTGACTTGAGATGTCACCTTTATATTAAATTTATATCTATACTTGAATTTATTTCTGGACACTGAATATGTATATACCTGTACCCCAATTAATTCTTGCACTGCACTAACTAGTGATCTAATTCAAGGTATATCATGGGGCTAATTTCATATAGAGAAGTAGTCAGATTGTCCCTAGGTTGGGTGGCAGCAACCCAATTCATTTGTGTAGTAAAGCAGTTGTGTCTATTAGTTGGGGGATGAGCCGGGAAGAGAAAAGAATTGTGATTTAATCAAAGGAACTTTTAAGTAACAGCTTCCTAAACACAGATAAATAAATGGAGGAAACCTTGACTTTATAGAATGGAATAGAAGGTAGAAAAGGAGGTAAAAAGAAAGAAACAAACTGATCAAGGATGCTTAAGAGTTTTGCAGTCTGGTTGTGTTCCAGTGCATAACAAACTGGTCTTCCTGAAAATTACAGCTATGTCCTCTGGGCAATATTTAAAAAAGCAACTATGTAAAGGCTCTGAGATAGAAAAAAAATGTACATAGATTTTGGAGAGGAGTTGAAACTTGGAATAAGTGACCAGTAAGGAATGAGTTTCCTATTTTTTGCATTTCCCCCCTGAGGGTGGCTGCAATCACAGCAGTGTGAGAGAGGGTAAAACTTTGATAGAAAAACCTTTTTTACTGGCTTTGACAGGGGAAGGATACAGGGTTACTAGGGCCTTCAGAGAGTCAGGAAGAAATCCGCGAAAGGAGAGTACTAGAGTCAGAGTGCTTATAAATTATGTGTTTAAACTCAGCCCAGGCACCTAGCTAACTGTTGTATTACAAATATATAGGGCAAACTGAAAGTAGCTTATCGTTCAGGCTAAAAGAATGAGACCAATCACTGTAGGCATAACAGGTTGTAGCCTGAGTCTAGCAAAGTTAATTGTCTGAAAGTGAAATGAAATAAACATTTTTTCTAAGCACCATAATAGAATCCAGAGTCTCTATAACCTAAATTCACAAAATATAATCCACATGTTTTCGGCAGAGAATGAAAACTACGACCCAGTCTTAAAGGAAAGCAAATCAACAAATGCAAATCTTGACATGATAAAGATGTTGGATTCAGCATATAAAGATTTTAAACTAACACAATTAGAATTATACTGAACGAGAAATGGAAAATATGTTCATAAAGAATGATGAGATGATAATGTCCCAATAAAAATGTGGGAAGAATAAAAATAATGAAGAGATGAGAAATATTAACAAATAGAAAGTATAAAAAAGAACCAAAAATTGGAACTGAAAAATACAATATCTAAACAAAAAAAATTCACCACAAAGGCTTAAAAGCAAAATGAGGATGAGAGAGTTGGTGACTTAGAGACAGATCAATAGAGATCCATCTAAAGAAAAGAGAATAAGGTTTGAATGAAACAAATAAACAATAGCACAGACCGTTGGGCTTTGTGGAACAATTTTAACATGTGGGTATTTGAGTTCCAGAAGTGGAAAAGAGAAAGGATGAGGCAGAAAAAATATTTGAAGGAATAATAGGAGAAAAATTCCCAACTTGGGTTAAGAATATAAGTTAAAGATTCAAGAGGCTCAGTGAATTCCAAACAGGAAAAATTAGAAGAAATTCTTGCTTAGTCATATCATTGCCAAACCACTGAAAAGCAAACATAAACAGAAAATTCTTGAAAGCAGCCATAAAGTGATCTTTACATTTAGAAGAGAATGATTTAAGGATCATGGATGGCCAGAAGACAGTGGAACATATTAAACATACTGAAAGCAGAAACCCTGTTAATCCATAATTCTATATACAAGAAAAATATCTTTTAAGAATAAAGGTGAAATAGATATTTTCAGATAAATAACTAAGAGAATTTGTCACCACCAGAACCATGTTATAATACCTAGGCTCTTTAACCTGAAGGAAATCATAGCCAAGGGAAAAGGGAATCTTTAGGAATGAATGAAAAGCATTGGAAATGGCAAATATGTGGGTAAATATAAGAGACTACTACTTTCTTAATTTCTTTAAAATACATATATTTATCATTGAAGTTTGAAAAAAATACATAGGTTTATATAAAGCAAAACTTAAAGCTTATAACACTGTCTTGTAGAGTTTATAACGTAGATGTAACATATGGCAACTACAGTATAAAAGTGTATGTGTATGGCAGCTGGTAAACAGACCTACATAATTCTGTATTTAGCATGAAATGGTGCATTAATTCTAAGCAGTTTGCAAAAAAGTTAAAAATTGTTTAATCCCTAAGAAATTTCTACAATTTATGTTAAGTGATTCTATATTAACTTTGAGTATACTGAAAAGTTAAGGATTTATAATGAAATCCCCTGAGCAGTCACTAAAAAATAATGCAAAGATGAATAACTAAATGACAGTAGACAAGTTAATCTGAATTCTAAAAATTCTAAAAATATTCAACTATCCCCAGCCTTTTATCAGGAAAGAGGAGAAAAAAGTGAATAATAATCACACAGAACAAACAAACAAATAAAAAAATAAAACAGTAGGACTAAATGCAACCATACTTAAGGTAACGTTAATGGATTGTGCATGGATAAAAAGCAAGTCTCAATTATATGCTGTCTACAAGAGTATAAAGACACAATAAGTATAAAGACACAAATGAGTTGAAAGCAAATGAATTGGAAAAAAATCAACCATAAATAAGATCCTAGAGAAATCAGAGCATAGGTCTGCACAAAGATTTATGTATGGATCCTCATAGCAGGTTTATTAATCACAGTTAAAAATTAGAGGGGGATGGAGTGGTGGCTCAGCAGCTGGAGCACTTGCCTGGCATGCATGAGGACCTGGGTTCAAACCCCAGCGCCATAAACACAACTAAGTGTTGGGGAAACAAAGGCCAGATGAAAAAATAAATAAAATTGATTCTCTCTTCCTCTCTTTCTCCTCTTTCCCTCTTAAAAATGTTAAAAAAGGTAGAAAAGACCAAAATGTCTGTTAAAAGGTAAATGGTTAAACAAAATGTAACATATTCATGCAATATTCTACTACTCAACAATAAAAAGGAACTAATAGTGATATAAACAACATGGATGAACATCAAAATCTGAATTAAAAACTTCAGACAAAAAGATGTATATAATATATGCTTCTACTCATAAAATGTGAACTATTCTGCAAATGGAAAGCATATCAGTGGCGTATGCTGGGGATAGACAGGAGCAAGAGGGGCAAGACAGGCAAGAGAAGTCTTTTGGGTATGATGAAAATATTTTGTATCTTGATTGTGGTGATGATTTATGGACATATACAGCTATCAAAACTATATGTTGAGTGGATACAACTTATGGCATATATCAATTAAATTTGTGGGCACAATTTTTAAAAATGTCAATTTTCAAAAATTTTAGATTTTTCTGCTAAACTCAAAAAAAATTAATTTTATTTTAAAATAGAGACAGGGTTTGGGGACTTAGCTTAGTGGCAGAGCGCTTGCCTAGCATGTGCATGGCCCCAAGTTGGGTCCTCAGCCCTGAAAAAAATAGAGACAGGTTGCTATTTTTATGACAAAGGCTTCTATTAATGAAATAAATGAATGTTGCTCTGTGTTAAAAATCTTTAAGTAATAAATACAATAATGCTTCTAATTTAGGCTTAATGTCACAGGGAAATGACTTTAAAACAGTTATCAAAGACAAACTCAATGAACATCTGTGTTTTCTGGTCTATTTTCTAAGACACTGGAGGGGGAAAAATATCTGGAGTCTGACAACTGCACTGAAGCACAGAAGGTACTTCCACCAAACCCCTGTTCTTTCTGGAATCCTGTAAGATGCAATTAATCTTTATCTTCTTTGTTTGGGTTGTTAACATTTGGTGTTTCCTGAGAGCACATATGGATAAAATACCTTTCCAAAGGAGCTTGACATTGATCCCTGACAAACTCTGGGAGGAAATATTAAGCAGATGGTTTGTGAGCACTTAGAAAGGGAACCTGATATCCTTGTGTACATGGCTGAGAAATGTAGGCTAGTTGACAGCATCATTACGCTGATTTGTAACTGGCTGAAAGACATACATACCCATCAAGTGCAGACTGTTGTCAACCTGGACAGATGCCCTCTAGATGCCAAAATGTATTATCATGTGGCCTTTTAGTTTTGTCATATTTACTATTTATCCTTTCTTTAGAAATCTATTATAAAATTTTTATTATATGAAAATGAAAACACGGGATATATATATATATATATGTATATTATATATATCATGTAAGCTATGAAGCATAACAAAATGGACACTCATGAATTCTTTTGTGAGATATTTGTATGCTTTTCCTGGATCTCCTCCAGGGGAAACCTTGCCACACTGAATTTCTTTTTTCTTTTTTTTTTCTTTTTTTTTACAGTACAGAGGAGCTCTACCACTGAGCTACATTCCCAGCCCTTTTTATTTTATTTTGAGATGGGTTCTTGCTAAATTGCTCAGGCTGACCTTGAATTTGTGAATCCCCTGCCTTAACCGCCCATGTAGCTGAGTTTGCAGGTGTGTGCATTATGCCTGGTCCATTCTTTTCCTTTAAAAAATGGTTTTTATTACTTTAAATAAAAATTTTTAGTTTTGCTTGAGCTTTATAAAGAATAATAATTTTGTATATTCCTTTGGTTACCTGATTTTTTCTCAATAGAAGACTTATCCATGTTGTTAAAGTTAGTTGTACTTCATTTTCATAACTGTATGATATTCTACTTCATGAATATGTCTCATAATATTGATTACAGATAACAACTCTTTTTTGCTTATATACTTTTGAAATGTAGTTGTTATTTGTCTTATAACTTTCTTAATGACATCTTTTGATGAATAGAAATTCTTAATTTTATTATAGTGATACTTATCAATCCTTTTTTTAATGATTAGCAAACTTTCTCATTTAGGAAATCCTGCCTCCTCCCCACCCCAGACATAAAAATCTTCTTATATATAATTTCTTCTAAAAGTTTTAAGTTTATCTTTCATATTTAGGTTTTTAATTCACATTAAACATATTACAAATGGTGTGAGGAAGGGATCTAATTTCATTTTTTCCCCACATGGAACATTGACAATTTGACTATGACTTAATGACTATATTCATCCTTTCCCAATGTTTTGCCATGTCATCCAGGCTACACATCAGATTTTCATGTGGTTTTTTTGTTTCTGGGTTCTTTAATATGTTCTAGGTTAGATAATTTGTCAACATGGTACTATTTTAATTAGAATAGTTTTATAAACCATTTTAATAGCTGCCAAAGCAAACTCTTAATGTTAATGTATATAAACTTAACCTCATTTATGTATGAGTATATTCAAGGTTATATATGTATTTAACCTTATATATATGGTTATAGATATATATTAATCATATACATATACATATATATATTATACATATACATACACAGACACACACATTAACATAGAATCATTTTGCTAGGTGTCATTAAAAAGCTCTGATAGAAGGGCTGGAGCAGCGCCTGAATGGTTGGAGCTTTTGCTTGGCATGCACAAGGATGCTGGTTCAAACCCCAGCACCACATACACAACCAAGTATTGGAGAAGCAAAAGGCCAGATGAAAAAATAAATAAAACTGATTCTTTCTCTCTCTCCCTCTCTCTCTTCAAAAAACAAATAAAACTCGGGTTGAAGCAGTGGTTCAGCAGTTATGGCGCTTGCCTGGCATGCGTGAGTATGTGGGTTCAAACCCCAGCACCACGTACACAATCAAGTGTCCGAGCAACGAAAGCCACATGAAAAACTAAATAAAATTGATTCCCCCGCCTTTATCACTGTCCCTCTCTCTCTTAAAAAATAAAAATAAAAAAATTCTGATACAACTTTGGAATTAAATTGATAGATCAATTTGGGGAGAACTGAATTCTCATGATATTGAATGTTCTATTCATTATCACATTCCATTTAATTATATCTCCTTTAATGTGCATTATAATGAACTTTCAAACATTCACAATAAACATTCTAAACATCTCTTTGTTAAAATTTATTTCTAAGAGGTTGGGATTGTTAACTCAGTGTTATAATGTTTGCCTGGGATGTACAAGGCCCTGGGTTATCTACAGTACCACAAGCAATCCATCCCCACAAAAGAAAACTTAGAAAAGATTTATTTTTAAATACCTTACATTTTGTTATTTGCAAAAGGCATTTCTTAAAAATTTAATGTTCTAAGAGTTTGTTTCCAATTATAGAAATGTCACTGGTTTTTAATTGCTGCATTATAGTTGTACATAATCATGAGATTTGTTGTTACATATTAGTGCATGAGTACAATATATCAATATAATTTGGGCAATATCCCTCTCCAGCACTTTCCCTCCCTCCCTTCCTCCTACCCCTCGGTCTCTTTCCTCTAGTCTACTAATCTCCCTTTGCTTTTCATGTGATCACCCCGCCCACCTTTCTTTTCCTTTTTACTCTCTAGCTTCCACAAATGAGAGAAAACATATGACTTTTGGCCTTCTAAGTTTGGCTTATTTTGCTTTACATAATGGTCTCAAGTTCAATCTATTTACCTGCAAATGACATAATTTCATTTTTCTTTATGGCTGAATAAAACTCCATTGTGTATATATACCACATTTTCTTTGTCCACTCCTCTGTTGATGGACATCTAAGGCTGGTTACATAGTTTTCCTATTGTGAATTTTGCTGGTATAAACATGGGTATGTGTGGATCACAACAGTATACTGACTTTAACTCTTTAGGGTAAATACTGAGGAATGCTATAACTGGGTCATACGGTGGTTCCATGTCTAGTGTTTTGAGGAACCTCCATACTGATTTACATAGTGGTTGTACTAATGTACGATCTCACCAACAGTTTCAGTGTTCCCTTTTCTCCACAACCTCTCTAGCATGTATTATTGTTTGTACTCTTGATGACCGCCATTCTGATTGATGTAAGATAAAATCTCAGTGTAGTTTTGATTTGCATTTCCCTAATTGCTGGTGATATTGAACAGTTTTTCATATACTTGTTGGTCATTTGTATTTCTTCTTTTGAGAAATGCCTGTTTAATTCATTTATCCATTTATTAATTTTTTGGTGTTGTTTTTTGAGTTCTTTATATATTTTAGATATTAATCTTCTGTCAGAAGAGTAGCTTGCAGCACACAGCAGCCCCAGGGGACACAGGAAGTAGAACCCTATTCTGTAGGTTCTCTCTTTACATTCTTAATTGTTTCCTTTGCTGTGCATAAGTTTTTAAATTTGATACCATCTTATTTATTAACTCTTGGCATTGTTTGCTGAGCTTTAGGTGTCTGAAAGAGAAAATTGTTGCCTGGGCCTATATGCTGGAGTGCTGACTATATGTTTTCTTCTAGGAGTTGCAGTTCCTGGTCTAATTTCTAGGTCTTTAATCCATCTTTTTATGCAGTGAGAGATAAGGGTCAAGCATCATTTTCTACATGGATAACCAGTTTTCCTAGCACCATTTGTTAAAAAGGCTGTCTTTTCACCAATGCATGTTTATGGCACCTTTGTCAAGGATCAAATGACTGTAGATATGTGGGTTTGTCTGTGTCTTCTATTCTCTACAATTTGTCTATTTTTATGCCAGTACCATGCAGTTTTTGTTACTACAGCTCTGTGGTATAATTCGAAGTCAGATGTTGTGATGCCTTTAACGTGAGTCTCTTACAAACAACATGTAGTTGGTTCTTGTTTTTTTTAAACCCATTCTGCCAGCTTATGTCTTTTGAGAGTTGAGGCCATTTATATTTAATGTTATTAAAGATAGATGTTTATTAATTCCTGCCATTTTGATTTATTTCTAATGCTTAATTTGGTCCTGTTTCTCATTTGCTTAGCTACTCTTCAAATGAGATTTGTTCATTTGTGAGCTCTGGGATTTATCTTTTATTTCTTCTGTGTGGAGTGTTTCTTTAAGTTTTGTAGTGTTGGCTTAGTACTCATGAATTGTTTTATTTTCTGCTTATCTTGAAAGGTTTTCATTTCTTTTTTTTTTCATTCTGAAGGATAGCTTTGCTGGATATAGCAATCTTGGTTGACAGTTATTTTTTTTCAGGACTTGGAACACATTCTTTCAAGACCCCCTGACGTTTAGTTTATGCTGAGAAACTGGAAGCAATTCTCATTGGCTTACCTCTAAATGTGATCTGACATTTTTCTCTTGAGGCTTTTAAAATTCTATTCTTGTTCTGTATGTAGGCATTTTAATTACCATGTCTTATAGAGAATTTTTTTTGATCTTTTGTATTTGGGGTTCTGAATGCATCTTGTATCTGGATGTCCATCTTATTTTCAAGGTTTGGAAAATTTTCTGCTATTATTTCCCTGAAGAGGTTATCCACTCCATTAGCTTGTATCTCACAACCTTCCTCAATTCAAATAATCTTAAATTTGGTCTCTTAATGTTGTCCCAGAGTTTTTGTATATTCTGATTATAGTTATTTATTTTCTATAATATTCTCTGAATGTTCAAAACTGGCTACTTCACCTTTCATCTCTGAGATTCTGTCTTCAGTTTGATCTATTCTATGAAAGAATAGATCAAATGTTCCAGCTGAACATTTTATTCAATTTAATGTGTTTTTAATTTCCAAGATTTCTGTGTGTTTTTTCAATATCTTGATAGAGATATTGAATTTCTCATTCATATCCTGAACTGATTTCCTTAATTCATTGAGTTGATTACCTGTGTTATCTTGGAATTCATTGATCATTTTTATATATCATTCTTTTGAATTATTTATCTGATATTTTGACTGCTTCAATATATTTGGGGTCAGTTGCTGGTGAATTATGAACTTTAGGAGGTGGTATGCTACCTTGTTTTCTTATTTTTCTTGTACTCCTGTGTTGATTTTATGCATATGTTGGGATGGACTTCTCTTCCAATATTATGAGTGGGCCATTTTTAGGGCAGAGCCTTCTCTTGCCAAAGTGTCCTAGAGTGGTCTAGATTGACACACACCTGTAGGTGTGGAATCCACAGGCTTTTTGTTAATTCTCAATTTTTGCTATACCAGAGGAGATCTGTGAGTGGGTCCTGAAGGCTACCCCTAGGCATTCCTACTTGGGGCCTGGTCATTGACTTGGGTTTTTGCAATTCTATTTTTTTATTTAAATATAGCTGAAGCTTTAATGTCATTAATTTGTGTGGAGAAAGGTGTGCTGTCCTTTGGCTGAATTTAGTTCAGCAGCATAGTCTCTACCCTGTGAACTTGTAGTGTCCCTCTAGGTCCCCAGCATCTCACAGGACAGGGGGAAACAAATGAAATAAATTAAAATAGATATCTGGTTCATGCTATGACATCTACAACATTAATTACAAACAAACAATCAAATAAGGCAGGTGGAGCTGGCAATCAAATAGGCTGGTGGGGTCAGCAATTGTTAACAGCAAAAACAATAAATAACCAATAACTAGATCTGTCTTTAAAGCAAAGAGCCGGTGTCAGCTATGTCATCCACAGCAATAATAACTGCAACAACATGAATGGTAGGGGCAGGAGTTATATAAACCAATTAGATCTGAAAGATGGTAAAAATATAGTTAGGAAGGTAGAAGAGTTTACAAGCCAGGTGTGGTGGTGCATGCCTATAATCCCAGTGACTCAGGAGGCTGAGGCAAGAGGATCACAAGTTCAAATCCAGTCTCAGCAACTCAGCAAAGCCCTAAACAGCTTAGTGAGGCCCTGTCTCAAAATAAAAAATAAAAAGGGCTGAGGATGTAGCTCAGTGATTAAGCACTCTTGAGTTAAATTCACAGTACAGAATAAAAGTTCTACAGTGTTCAAAAAGTGAACAACGAGAATGCAGAAGAAATGTAGTGAGTGATGGTTAGAAGGAAGGAGTAGAAAGAATGGGAAAAACAAAGTAAAGGGATAAAGATAAAGATAAAATAAGAGAATTTGACTATTAGCATGAGAAGAAAGGAAAGAAAGAGAAACAAACGAAAACCAAACCAAACCAAACCAAACCAAAATAAGCAAACCCAAAACTCTAACCCTCAAAAGATAAGTCACGGACTGGAGCAGTGGCTCAGCAGTTACGGTGCTTGCTTGGCATATGTGAGGATACAGGCTCAAACCCCAGCACCGTGTGCACAACGAAGTGTTGGAGCAATGAAAAACCAAATAAAATTTGATTCTCTCTCTCTCTCTCTGTCTTCCTGCTCTTAAAAAAAAAGACAAAGCAGGAAAAATGACTACATTAAAAATGAGCAAACCCCCAAACATGCGTATGTGTGTGTGTGTGTATGTATATATATATATATATCCGTGAACCAATCAGCACAGCAAGAACACCAAAAAAGGGAAAAAAGAAAGAAAAACAATGGAAAAAAGATTCTTAAAGAAAAATAAAGGAATTGTCTCCCACTGAGGTGGTCAAAATAGTCGAAGAGAATGGATGTTCACTGCCTATGCCCAACTGTCCTTTCCATTTCTTCTTAGGGTATATACTGAGAGAGAATGCAAGGGCTGGAGGATGTTAACCCCTACCTCTTTTTGTGTTGCTCACTGAACTGCCAGTTGATTGAAATAGCTCTCAGCTTCACCTCTCCCCAGTAGGATGGAATGGGGTGTATTGTCAATTGGAGTTTTGACTGTACAGATTAGATCAGCGCACTCCCTGGGTGGAGCTGCCTGCAGAGTACTATGAGAGGAGTTCCAGCAGCTGGGGTTTAGGTCTAATCAGAACTTAGGGGTTATGTTGGATGGTACCTGCTTTGGAGAGATTAGATCAACAACTCAGAGGGCCAGGCAGATGCCAGACTCTGCTGGGAGTTTAGATCTCAGAAGTTGCCCAGGAATTCCACTCATGGGGCATGGGAGTCAGTCCTCCACACACTTTGCTCCTCATGAACACAGGCTTCCTAGTGTATTCATGCATGCCTGTTCAGATTCCTAACACTCTTCAACTAGTCAGATGAGCCACCACACTCCAAGTAAAAGCTGAATTCAGTTCCTTTTCATTTTTTTCTGACTTGAATCTCTTGGGTATAATCTTTACTGTGCCTGTTTCATTCACATTCTTCTAGGTACACCCTAGACCACAAGGTAGGAGCATGCTGATCTGTATGGCAATGTTTACTATGATCTCTTGGTTTTGGCAGCACCAACTGCAGTGTGACCTCCTTAAGATGGCTCCTGCCTCAGATCTCTACTTGCCAGTTGAGAAATACAGCACACTTTTCAAACACCAGCTCATGGTACAGCTTCTGGATCAGCTCAGTTCAGGCTGCTTCTCTGATCTCAGGTTTTTCCAAACCAAATTTGTTTGTTTTGTTTCTCTGTGTTATCCCTCCTCTTTGTGATGACGGTAACAGCCACTGACAATGCTGCTGCTGCAACTGGCTTTTGCTTCAATGAACTTTCTTTGAGCAAAGGTTCAATATACTTTCTTTGAACAAAGGTGCACTGAATTCCTTTTTCTTTTTCTTTTTTTTTTAAAGAGAGAGAGGGAAAAAGAGAGAATCAACTTTATTTAGAATTTTATCTGGTTTTTGTTTTTCTGACACATAGTTGTATATGTAGTGCTGGGGTTTGAACCTGGGTCCTCATGCATGCCAGGCAAGGGCTCTACTGCTTAGCCCCATGCACCTGAATTTCTAAGTCTTTAAGATACTCTGACTGTCCAATATTGAATTTTAGTGAAATCCCTCTTTCACCTACCTCACTGTGAAACAGTGCACCTACTGCTTGAAACCCAAGCCATGGAACAACAGGAAATGCAGTCTTCCTCTAATCTGCCTTCTTGAATCTCCTCAGGTCTCTTCTTCATGCTATTGTTCTTTGCATATTGCTCTTATGTCAGCCACCTTGCTCAACTCTTATTAGTTGTAATAATTTTTTTCCATAAAATCTTTTGGTTTTTATTCAGCCAATCAAAGAATCTGTAAATAATAAGTTTTGCTTCTTCTTTTCCAATCATCATATCCTTTACTTTTCTTCTTACTAGATTAGAACAACAATGTTAAATTGAATTGATAATGGATAATCCTTTTGTTTTTAAAGATAAGCTTCCTAATATTTCACCAGTAAAAACTATATTTCTCATAGATTTTTTTTTTTAAAGAGAGGGACAGTGAGAGAGACAGAGAAAGAAACAACTTTATTTAGTTTTTCACATGGCCTTCATTGCTCCAACACTTAGTTGTGTACGTGGTGCGGGTTTAAACCTGGGTCCTTGTGCTTGCCAGTCAAGCGCCGAAACCACTGAGCCACCACTCCAGCCCCTCTCATAGATTTTTGATAGATATGCTTATTGTTTTAAGGAAGTTATTTTCTATTCCTGGTTTGCTGGATTTTTCTCTTAAATAATGGATGTTAATTTTATTGTATACTTTCTTTTCTCTACTTCTCTTTTCTTTTTGCACTGCTGGCATTGAACCTCATGAATGCTAGGCAAGCACTCTAGCATTGAGCTACATCCCCAGTCCTCTCATATATATATATGTGTGTTTTTTTTCTTTCTTTTGGTACTGGGGACTGAACCCAGGAGTGCTTAACCATTAAACCACATCCCCAGCTCTTTCATTATTATTTTTAATTTTTCTAAAGAGAGAAGGACAGTGAGAGAGACAGAGAAAGAGAGAAACAACTTTATTTTAGTTTTTCACATGGCTTTAGTTGCTCCAACACTTAGTTGTGTACGTGGTGCTGGGGTTTGAACCCAGGTCCTCATGCTTGCCAGGCAAGCGTCGAAACCACTGAGCCACCGCTCCAGCCCATCCCCAGCCCTTTTAAAGTTTTAGATTGTAAGATAGATCTTCTAAACTGCTTAGGACCTTGCTCAGTTTCTGAGGCTGGCTTTTAACTTGCAATTCTCCTACCTCAGTCCATGAGTTATTGGGATTATAAGCATATGCCACTATGCCTGGCCTCATAATATATTTTTCTGTATCTATTAAGACAGCATGGGGGCTGGAGCAGTGGCTCAGCAGTTACGGCACTTGCCTGGCATGCGCAAGTATGCAGGTTCAAACCCCAGCATCACATACACAGCAAAGTCTTGGAGCAACAAAGGCCACATGAAAAACTAAATAAAATTGATTCTGTCTTTCTCTCTCTCTCTCTCTCTCTCACACACACACACACTGTCCCTCTCTCTTAAAAAAAAAAGACAGCATGGAGGGGCTGGAGTGGTGGCTCAGCTGTTCGAGTACTTGCCTGGCATGCACGAGGACTCAGGTCAAACCCCAGTACTATATACACAACTAGGTGTTGGAGAAACAAAGGCCAGATAGAAAAATATATAAAATATAAAACTGATTCTCTCTTTCTCACTCACTCCCTCTAAAAAATAAAAAGCATGATTTCTGCTTTTTAATCTCTTGTTATGATAAATTATATCCCATGTATATACACATTTTCTCTTTAGAAGTTACCTTATACTGTTGGGATAAACCCTACTTGGTCATTGCTGTCATTTTTAATATATGACTGGATTATTTAAGATTGCTTTAGTTTCATGAGAGATTGGCCTCACTTTTCTTACATTATCTTTGTCTGGGAATAAGATAGGAGTGATCTGTTGCTTGATAGTTTCTTAGAACATGACTGTAAAACCATCTGGGACAGGTACATTATGGGAACCATTCAGATTTTTAATTTATGAGTTAAATTTTTTAGAGTATATCTTTTAAAGAATGTATCCATTTTTAACCTAAAAGTTTGAATTTATAGTTTTATCTGTAGTTGTGCTCTATTTTCTCACTCCTAATTTTTTTTTTTTTTGAGAGAGACACAGAGAATCAATTTTTTAAAGAGAGAGGGACAGTGAGAGAGACAGAGAAATAGAGAAACAACTTTATTTAGTTTTTTTCACATGGCTTTAGTTGCTCCAACACTTAATTGTGTACATGGTGCTGGGGTTTGAACCCGGGTCCTCGTGCTTGCCAGGCAAGCGCCGAAACCGCTTAGCCACCGCTCCAGCCAGAGAATCAATTTTTTTAAATTGAGTTTTTCACATGGCTTTCATTGTTCTGACACTTAGTTGTGTACATGGGCACTGGGGTTTGAAAGTGTGTACTTGCGCATGCCAGGCAAATGCCATAACCGCTGAGCCAGTGCTCCAGTCCCCTCCTAACATTTTAAAAAATACATTCTATTTTTTATTCGTTAGTTTCACTAGAGGATTCTCTACTTTATTAGGCTTTTCAAAGAATGAAGTTTTGAACTGTTGATGATCTCTATTGTGTTTTTCAACTGAGGCAGTATAGAGAAGGGTTAAATATGTGAGCTTTGGAGCCAGACAACTTGGATTTGAAGCCCTGTTCCACCTCTTAACTGAGAAATCTTGGGAAAGTTAATTTGGAAAAGAACTCAGTTTACCTTAATTTTTTCATCCAGATAAAAAAGTATTAAATAAGATAATATGTGTAAACTATTTATAATAAAATGTTTTGAACAGTAAATGTCCAATAAAATGCTGCTATTATTATGACTGACAAACATTAGAGTTACTAAGAAATAGTGGCTTTTACTTTACATACTTTTTCCTTGAGGCTCAGAATTTATTTAAGAACAAAATAAGCTAGTGACATTATTCCCTTGACTTACAACCCTTGTATGAGGTTAAGTTTAGCAGTATCTCCTAGATCCTAAATTTATTATGATCAAGATCCAGTATTAGGAATTTGCTCTAGGGTGTAGGATTGCTTATAGATAAGGAGGATATATATATATATATATATATATATATATATATATATATATATGTATGAAAAGGGAAGTATACAGCTTCCCCTCTGAGAGGTAAACTTCTTCATATTCTTTTCTTGCACCAACACTTCCTGGCCCTCTTTCAAGAGTGAAAAAAGTAAGAGGAACAAAATAGATAACGAGTAAAAAAGAAACATTATGGGAACCATGAAAAAATGCTTTGTAATATTTTGTTACATGGAAACAAAATTACATGAATTACAACTATGTAACAAACATGTCTGTGGACAATTGAGAGGTGATGTGCAAAAATAAAAGTAGAGTAATGAGGGTAGAGGGAAAAGTTATTCGCTGGTCATGTCTTCTTTTTGATAAAATAACAGCATTTATAAGATCAATATTCACAAATCAATAGCTTTCCTATACTACAATAGTGATTCTGCAGAGAAAGGAATCAGAAAAGCTATGCAATTCACAATAACCTAAAAAGAATACTTGGGAATTATTCTAACCAAGGAGGTGAAAGATCTCTATAATGAAAGCTATAGAATATTAAAGAAAGAAATTGCATCAGACCTCGGAAGATGGAAAGGCCTCCCATGTTCTTGGACAGACAGTATCAATATCATCAAAATGGCCATATTACCAAAAAAATTATATGGATTCAATGGAATTTCTATCAACATACTAATGAAATTCTTTATGAAACTAGAGAAGTCTTAAAATTCATTTGGAAGAATAAAAGACCCAGAATAGCCAAAGCAATCTTGAACAAGTAGAGTGGTGCTGGATGCATCACAATACCTGATCTCAAGTTATACTACAGAACTAAAGCAACCAAAATGACATGGTATTGGCATCAAAACAGACAAGAAGACCAATGAAATGAAATAGAAGACACAGAGACAAACCCACATAGTTAGTCATCTGATACTTGACAAAGGTGCCAAAAAAACATATGTTGGAGGAAAGATAGCTTTTTTTTTTTTTTTTTTTTTTTTTACAAATGGTGCAGGGGTTGGAAGATGGCAACTAGCAGGACGGCTGCATGTAGGATCTCTTTGTGAGGTGGGATGCCAAAGTTGGGAGAAGTGCCTTTCTGTGAGGTGGGTGAATGGAAAAATTTTTGCCGAAACTCATTAGTATTCAAGCAAGGAAACTGAGAGACACAGAGGCTTGGATAATTAAGTGTACAAGAAAATCCAAATAAAGATTGAGCAGCTCCAGCTGCAAGGACCACCACCTAGCTTGTGTGATGCTGGGTTTGGCACAGAAGGGAGGAGTGGTGCACACAAATAGAGGAAGGAGAAATTGGCATAGAGATCTCTGATATCAGAAGGGCCTGTGCCGCACTCCCTGTGTGGAACCCAGGGACTGCGTTAGTGACTGCCCTGGGGGCTGTGTAGGCCTGGTGGACCCTCCCTACTGGTCCTGCAACTCTCACATAGAGATCCCCTCCCATACCCCAGACATACATCTAACTCCAGGCAGGGTTCGTGTTCAGGATTCCACATTACAGGCAGTTCCACAGGACCTACACAGGCGGCCAGGTCGGCTTGCAGGACCTGTGACTGGAGCGCAGGTACCAACTTGTCCTCTCCGGCTGGGCAGATATTACCTTCAGCCTCAGCAAGTTATGAACAGAAGGAGCATTCTGGGACCAGCGCTTTACTTTGTTTTCAGGCCCTGAGACCGGGGAACAGAGGTACTCCTATAGGCCCTGCGTGCTCCAAGTAGGACTTTGCTTCTATAGCCCTTGTGTTTACACATGAAACCTCCCCAGGTGTGGGTCTAGCTGGGCCATCCCCCCACTTGCTGGGGCTGAGACTGCCTCAGGCATCATCTCTTGGGGGCAAGTGGGAGCCTCAGGCCACTCAAGACTGGGGCAACAGCTGTCCCAGGAGAGCTCAGTTCAGGCTGCCCACTCCCCTAGGATCATTAAGATACCCTTGAAGCTGCTCCAGGATCCACAAGTCTGCCAGTGGCTCTTGGGACTCCAGCTAAAGTGGGGCAAGAGTTTGGGCAGGGAGACACTAAAGTACCCAGGTATTCAACCTAGGTGGCCCAAAAGGCAGTATTCATAGGAAGCAGGGGTGGTGAAAGTCTGCAGCCCCCCACCCCCACAGGAGACTCCTGGGAATCTGACTTCCAACTGAGAACAGCAAAACATAGTCCTTCCAGCAACCTCACCTGGGAAGTGCCTCCACCCAGATGTCAGACATGAATATATACCCACACCGTATATTTTGACCTTAGTGGTAATAATTCATAACTGTCCCAAGTCGTTTTTTCCTTGGAGTTGGTGTTCCTGTATGTTTATATTTTGATTTTTTTGTTTGTCTGTACTGTTTGTATTGCTGTGGCTTGATTTGTGGCTGCCTGTGATCTTGCAAACTAATGCATGGTCTCTTTGTGCTGTAGAGTCTCCTAGTAGTGAGCCTCTCTGCTACCCCCTTCTTCCCTTTCCTCTGTCAACACCTAAACTTTATTTTGCTCTCTCTCATCCTCCCTCAAAGTCATTACCCCAATCTCTTCCCCTTTCTTTCTTTTAGCAGAACAGCCTACATCATCTCCACTTGCTTATTGCTCTCTCTCCAAATTCACAAGTTCCTCACTACCTTCCCATCACATTCTCTTTGCTCTCTAGACTTTTTTCTTTACCTACAGAGGTTGTGAAAAACTGAAGTGAATGCCAAACTTGAAAACGGGTGTTTGCTCTCAAACCAAGTATAGTCTGAGGACTCTCATGGAAGAAAACTGCTAATCCGTTTACTGTTAATGGATTAACACTTAACAGCTATGGTTGGCACAAAGTAACCAGATCAACACTGTCTGTTGAATGCATTGGCTGCACATATTGACTCCTACCCCCCTATTTCCTGAGGTAGTGGAAATCATAAAGGTCCATAATAATTCACAGGTTGGGGAGCCAGCCATTAAACTGTACTATCCAAATTGTATCCCAGTCCAATTAAACAAAGAGACAAAAACTCCACACCCATCAACAAAGCCCTCAAAAGAATTATTCAGTGATGGATCTCAAGCCCCATTCTCTAAAACTGAAAATGAGGAAACAGGGAAGCAATCCTCCACCTCAAACCCACAGCTCCCCATCTAGGTCAGGGTTCTAGATGAAAATCTAGAAAAAAGTATCAATAATCTAATTAGTAAATCAATCAAAGAATTAAAAGAAGGCTTAGGGAAGGAAATAAGAGAGCAATTTCAGGAGCTGAGAGACCACTTTGATAAAGAGCTAGATATTCTGAAAAGAGATGTAGTAGAGCTCTTAGAATTGGAAAACACAGTCAACCAAATTAAAAGTTCATTGGAAGATACTAATATCAGAGTAAACTCAGTAGAAAATAGAACAGCTCTCGAAGAACAAACATCAGACAATGAAGACAGGCTGAACAACATTTAGTGCAAGGAGGATAGACAAGAAAAGAAACTTACTGAGCATAATCAGAACTTCCAAGAAGTATGGGATGAGATGAGAAGAAATAACATGAGAGTAATTGGGATTGGAGAAAACAGAGCAACAAACGAGTGGCGTTAAGAATCTTCACAGTGAGATCAGCAAAGAAAATTTTCCCCATATCAGAATTGATCCAGAAATTCAAATTCAAGATGCCTATAGGATACCAAACAGACCTAACCAAATGAGAAACTCACAAAGTCATAAAATGAATAACAGAGAAATCAAGGAAAGAATTTTAAAAGCAGTAAGGGAAAAACACCAAATCATACTCAGAGGCAGACCAATAGGTATTACTGTAGTTTTTCTTGCCCCAGACAGTAAAGGCCAGGAAAGCAGGAAATGATATTTTTTCAAATATTGAAAGAAAACATTTTTCAGCCAAAGAAACTATACCTTGCAAAACTCAGCTTTAAATGTGAAGAGGAAATAAAATACTTTCATGATAAGTTCAAATTAGCAAGATACGTGAACACAAAACCAGCACTACAAAGAATACTCAAAGACAAACTTCTTACAGAAGAACAAGCAAATAACTCCCAAAGCCCATAAACATAAGAAAGTCAATAATAATATAATTCACTAAAAAATGTCCATGGTGGTGCAAAACACAGCACCAGAGACTCAGAATCACAAATCTATTCTAACACTGAGTGTGAATGAACTCAATGCCCCAATCAAAAGACACAGATTAGCAGACTGGATCAAAAAACAAAATCCAACAATATGCTGCTTACAGGAGACACACCTCACAGCCAAAAATAGACACAGATTGAAGGTGAAAGGTTGGCAAAAAGCCTTCCAGGCTTGTGGGCCAAGAAAGCAAGCTGGTGTTGTTAGCCAAACCCAGAGACTCAAGGGCTGAATGTTTCCCTCCATTTGTGGTGGCTGGAGCTAAATCCAGGCTTGGGGAAAGGTTGATAAACTCATGGATTAGAACCATAGAACAAAAACACTATTTGTTAATATTTATGAGTCACAGTTGGAAGATACTGCATAAGATATTTGAACAAGCTATACTGCATGTCTTTACAAAAATGTAAATGCTTAATCCTATTGTCAATATATATCAAAGAATAACAAGGGATGATAGGAAGGGAGGAGAAGGGGGAAGGTTAGAACTGAGATAAAGCAAGGTACATTCCAAGCATTAATAGTATGTCATTGTATATACTATAGTCATGTATATAAAAATGTTCTTCATATGTATAAGAATTATGATACTGACACTGTACTTGGGTGTTTTTTTTTTAAATTTATAAATATAGGACCCAGAAGAGAGACAAGGGATGGGGGGAATGGGAGGAAGGAGGTAGAGGGGTACAGTGGGGTGGAGATATTGACCAAATTATATTGCTGTATTGTGTGCATCTAGAAATATGTGACAACAGGTCCCATCATTATGTACAACTATAATGCACTAATAAAAAAATAAAAAAATATCCAGAGATCCTGGTGCAGTGGCACATATGTGTAATCCCAGCAGCTGAGGCAGGAGAATGAGGAACACAAGTTCAAAGCCAGCTTCAGCAACTCAGGGAGGCCCTGCCTCAAAATAAAAAGTGAAAAAAAAAATGGGCTGGGGATGTGGCTCAGTGGTAAAGCACCGCCGGGTTAAGTTCCTGGAAATAAATAAATAAATAAATAAATAAATAAATAAATA
>PVKS010032564.1:0-22439 GCA_004027875.1 Aplodontia rufa | reverse complement strand
TTATTAGATGATATAGAGTTACAATTGAGGGGGAAACATTATCAAATATTCCAGAACAAATGAATATATACTTAGTTATCTAGGGCTAATGCCATGTCATGGATGCCCAGCTTGGGTTCCCCATGTTGCTGTTTCCCCCAGAAGAACCGCTGAGTTAAATGGATATCTCGTGGAGGTCAGACATCACTTTCTGAGATGACTACCCTATATTCAATTCCTCCAGTCCCCTAGGTGATTTTCCTAAGCCCTCCCCTCACCCTGTCACCCAGCCTACGTCTCCAAGTATCCTAGGGAGTCTTCTCCCTGTTGCGAAAAGGATCATACAATTGAAAGTTATTGTTAGCTTTGCTGTCTAACATACTGCTTCCCGATGTATTCTAGCTTCCACAGATGAGAGAAACCATTCGGCCCTTGAGTCTCTGAGATTGGGAGACTTCACTTTGCATAATTCCTTCCATCTCCATCCATTTGGTCTCAAAAATCATAATATCGTCTTCTCTGATGGCCGAGTAGTATTCCACTGAGTATATGTACCAAAGTTTTTGTATCCACTCATCAAGTGAGGGGCCTCTGGGTTGGTTCCATAATCTAGCTATAGTAAATTGAGCTGCTATAAACATTGAGGAAGCCACATCACTATAATATGCTGATTCTAACTCTTTTGGGAAAATACCCAGGAGTGAGATAGCTGGGTCGTAAGGTGGTTCCATCCTTAATTTTTTGAGGATTCTCCACACTGCTTTCCATAGTGGCTGAACCAGTTTGCAGTCCCACCAGCAGTGTGACAGTGTTCCTCTTTTCCCTCCAGCATCTGTTGCTGTTAGAATTTTTCATATTTGCCACTCTAACAGGAATAAGGTGGTATCTCATTGAAGTTTTGATTTGCATCTCCCTTATAGCTAATGATGTAGAGCATTTTCTTATATACTTATGGGCTTTCTGGACTTCCACTGGAGAGAAGTTTCTTTTAAGATCCGTAGCCCATTTATTGATTGGATTATTTGTGGGTTTGGAGTTTAGTTTCTTTAGTGCCCTGTATATTCTGTATATTAGCCCTCTGTCCGAGGTGTAGCAGGCAAAGGTTTTCTCCCAGTCTGTTGGTTCTGTTGATGCTCTTGACTAGATCGTTAGCTGTGCAAAAACTTTTTAGTTTAATTGCATTAGTACAATTTATGTCTTTGACCTTTCCACCACACAGACCATATGCAACTAATTGGCATAAACTGTTGCCTTCTTCCTTCAGAGACTTCTTCCAACCGTTGTCTCACTTGATAACAGAAGCGTTTGAAGTTTTCTGTGCTAGTTAATCTAGAAGCCCTGTCTTAGCATAAATGAAAAGTTTCTAATTAGCTAGGGACCAAATGTAACTATTTGGTTCAAACTGTTTCAGAGAACCAGACAAAAAACTATCCACCTTTTCATAAAGTCATGGTCAAATCCTCATAGACTGTTTCATGTACTGCACAGAGAAGCTTTATTTTCTAAAAGAATAATATTGTACTTAGTTCTTTGAACCTACTATGATCAAACACTTCC
The DNA here is from genome assembly GCA_004027875.1 of Aplodontia rufa. NCBI lineage: Eukaryota > Metazoa > Chordata > Mammalia > Rodentia > Aplodontiidae > Aplodontia > Aplodontia rufa. Next base: position 20,903 of record PVKS010032564.1, on the reverse strand, counting down.
CCAAACTATGTCTCCCTATTTTTATCCAGAGGCTACTTAATTAGCTAGACTACGTTATAGGCTATGATACCCTTATACCCTATTGACTGCAGACCTAAAATTGTTATGTCATTGTGACCTTACTAAATATATTATAGTTATCCTAGGTCCTATAATTGTTAATTCTATAAAATATTTGTGCTTCTTAATCTATGGGCTAAGAGGTTAAAATCTAACTTCTACAAAGACAAGAAAAGCAGATGTGACTTATTTACTGCTAAGGGTTCAAAACTCAACCTCTGCAAGAACAGGAAACATGTCTTTCTGTAGATGTTTCACGTATTACAGTTTCTTTGTTCCTTAGTTCTAATTATTTTGCTTTCTATATCCAATTTCATTTTAAAGTCAGCATAGCTTTATTTTCCATGATTTCTATATGTGTTATTACCAGTACTCTTCTCAACAATCCACAACAGTAGTTTAAGTAATGCAATTCGTATAACAATCAGGAAGTATCCAGTTAAAGTAAATTCATAATACATATAGTCACTAGAACACAGCCAGTTCCTAGAAGGGATGGTTTTGGCAATCTCCTGGAATGCCGGCTTTGCCAGGCCCTTCCCCGAGACTGGACTTTGTCAGACAGAAGCTTGGTGGACATTGCCTCCTCCACCTATGGGTATCCTCTTTTTCTATTCTCTGGGAAAGTTTTGTGTAAGATCTGTGCTATTTTTTCTTTTAATTTTATTGGTACTTTCAAAGAACCAGGTTTTGCCTTCATATTCAATTGTTATATATTTGTTTTCTATGTCCTTAATTTTTGTTTTTATTGTTACTATTTATCCACTTTCACTCTTGTTGGTTCTAATTTCCTGTCATTTTCTAACTTCTTAAAATGGATCTTTCAATAGTTGATTTTTCATTCTTTCTTACACATGTAGTTTTTTTTTAAGAAGGAAGGGCAGTGAGAGAGAGAGAGAGAGAGACAGAGAGAATCAATTTATTGAGTTTTTCACATGGCTTTTGTTGCTCTGACCGTTATGTAAATGGGTGCTGGAGTTTGAACCTGCGTACTTTGGCGTGCTGTGCAAGTGCCACATCCACGGAGCCACCACTCCAGTCCCTTTACACTTGTACTTTTAAGGCTATAAATTTTCCTCTGCATACAGCCTTAATTGTTGTTATGGTTTGGATATGAGGAGCCCCCTGAAAGCTCATGATTAGATAATAAGAGCTGTAAACCAATCACTTGACTAATCCATTTTGTGGATTAATAATCTGAAGCACTACTGTATTAAGTGACAACTGTAGGCAGGTAGAGTATGGCTGAAGGAAGGAGGTCCCTGCGGACATGCCTTTGGGGATGGTGTTTTGTCCCTGGCGTTGGCCCTCTCTGATTCCCAGCTGCTCTGAGATGACCAGCATCTTCCAACTTGTCCTTCCACCAGGATGTTCTGCCTCCCTCAGGCCTGAAGCAGTGGAGTCTGCTGACCATGAACAGTACCTCTGAGACCACAAACCCAAATCAACTTCTCCTCTAAGCTGTTCTTTTTAAAAATTTTTTTAAATTAAGGAGTTGAGTTATTGTACAATCATAAATGCATATAGAGTAATAATCTGATCTGCATAGGTTCTTCAACCAGAATCACCCCCACATCTCCCACACCCCAGTCTCTTGATTCTTCTGTATTTCTCCCTCTAAGCCAATCTTATCAGGTGTTTTCATCACGGTGACAAAGAGCTGACCAACAGTTGCATATCACAAGCTTTGATATGGAATGTTAGCATCATTCATTTCAAAATGGATTTTTAAAGCGAACTACTTAGCTTGCAAACACTGGAAGATTTTCTAGTTATTTCTACCTCTATATTTCTAGCTTAGCCCCACTGTGTTCACAGAATTTGCTCTGAATGATTCCAGTCCTTTCACATTTGTTGAGAGTAGCACCAACCCTCCTTTGCTGAGTGTGTGTGTGGTGTATGCCTTCTACTCAATTACCTTCAATGTGCTTCTTCTATTTAGGGTATCTTGTGAGCAGTATATAGATTTTTAAAATTCAGTCTGGCAATCTTTGGTATTTTAAATAACACTTTAAAGTATAAAATTCAGTGACTTATGTCACCAATTTTAACCACCATCAAAAATATCTAATTTTAGATCATATTCTTTGCTCCCAAAAGAAATCTATACGTGTCTGCACTTCTCTCACCCCTTGGAAATCCTAATCCACGCTTATGCCTTTATGGATTTGCTTATTCTGGATATTTCATGTAAATGGAACCACATAATATGTGGTCTTTTGTGATTTTTTTTTTTTTACATTTTCAAAATGCATCATAAGCACTTCATATTTTTATTGGCAAATAATATTCCAGAGTATGGAAACTCCTCATGTTGTTTATTCATTCATCCATGATGGACATGTGGGTTGTTTCTGCTTTTGGGTATCATGAAAAATGCCGCTAGGAACACTCGAATACAAGCTTCTGTGAACACCTGTTTTCGCTTCTCTTGGGGATATACGTGGGAGCAGAAAAGCTGGGTCATATGGCAGCACTACCTTTAACATTTAAGGAACTGCCAAATGCTTTTCCAAGTTATGCCATTTTATAATCCCGTCAGCAATGCCCGAGTTTCCAGTTTCTCTGCATCCTTGCCCACACTCGTTATGGTCTATCTTGATTCTAGCTACCCCAGTGGGAGTGATGTGGCATTTTATTGTGGCTTTGGTTTGCATTTCCCTAGTGACTAATGATGTGGAAATCCTTTCGTATGCTGCTTGCTCTCACTCTATTGTCTTCTCATTTTCTTGGTGATGCTCTTTGAAAAAAAGAAATTTTTAATTTGGGTGAGGTCCCATGTATCTATTATTCCATTTTGCTATCCTCGTAATGTCAAGTCTAAGGGTGCTGCTTACATCAAGGTCATGAAAACTAGCCCCAGTGTCTTGTCTTAGTACTTTTACAGTTTTAGCTCCTAATCTGAATGGATTATGCTTTTGCATCAATTTTGGCTGTGATGTGAGTCAGAATCTAACTTCCCTGGGTGTCCAGTCTTTCTGGGGTATTCAGTTGTCCCAGCACAATTTGTTGAAAAGACAATTTCCCCATTTAATTGTCTTGGAATCTTGTCAAAAATAAATTGACCATAGCCGTGAGCATTCATCTTGAACTTTCAGTTTCATTCCATTGACACATTTGTCTTTCCTTCACTAGTACCACACTGTTTTATTGTAAGTTTTTTTTAATAAAGAGAGAGATAGGGAGAGGAATAAGAAAGAGAGAATCAACTTTATTTTTTCATCTGGGTTCTGTTTTTCTGACACTTAGTTGTATACATGGTGCTGGGGTTTGAACCTGTATCCTTGCACACGCTCGGCAAGCACCGTAACCGCTGAGCCACTGCTCCAGCCCCTGTTGTAAGTTTTGAAGGTTGGCAGGTCTTCTAAATGTGTTCTTTTCAAGATCACTTTGGCTATTCTTGGTCCTTCATATTTCCCTGTGGATTTTAGGATCACCTTGTTTGTTTCTGTTGCATAAAAAGATAAAAAGGTAGCTGGGATTTTGATACAGACTGCATTGAATTTATAGACCAAATTTTTATTGTATATATTTAAGGTGTACAGCATGATGTTTTAATGTACTTACATATAATGAAATGGTTACTATAATAAATTCACAACATATCCATCTTTTCACATATTTACTGTGTGTGTATATGTGTGTGTATGTATGTGTGTGTATGTGTGTGTATGTGTGTATGAAGAGCACCCAAAATCCACTCTCAGAAAATTGCTAGTAACAACTACTGTAGTCTTCACGCTGTGGATTAGATCTCTCAACATAGTCTTCCTCCATAGCCTTACTTTGTATCCTTTGATCCACATTCTTCATTTCTTCTCCACCCCCAAAGACCATTTCAGTTTCTACTTCTGTGTTTATTTATTTATTTTAAGATTCCACATATGAATGAGATCATGCAGTTGCTTTCTTTCTGTGTCTGGCTTATTTCACTTAATGTCTTCCAGAATCAACCCTGTTTTTGCCAATGGCAAGATGCCCTTCTTTCAAAGGCTAGATGATATCACATCATGTACCGATCTGACAATTTCTTTATCCATTCATTCATCAATAAACATACAAGCTTTTCCCCTATCTTGGTTATTGTGATTAATGCCACAATGAACATTGGAGTATAGATAACTCTGTGGGGTGCTAATTTGTTTTGTTTGAGATGGGGTCTCATCATATTGCCCAGGCTGGTCCTGAACTCCTGGGTTCAAGTGATCCTTCCACCTCTGCCTCTCAAGTCAATGGGACTATAAGTATTTGCCACAGTGCATATATATAGTGCTGATTTTTATTTCCTTTGGGTATATGCTGAGCAGAGGATTGCTGGTTATATGGCCATTCCATTTTTAAGTCTTAGAGGAACCCCTGTGCTCTTTTATGTAATGACTGTACCTACTTACATTCTCAGTACCAGCATACAAGTATTCCCTTCCCTCCATGCCAACACCAGTACTGTATCTCTTGTCTTTTTGATAATAGCCATCCTAACAGGTGGGAGGTGATATCTTATTGTGGCTTTAATTTGCATTTCCTTGATGGTTTGTGATGTTGAGTGACTCTTGGCCATTTTTAAGTACTGGGAGAAATATTTATTCAGGTCCTTTGCCCTTTAAAAAATTGTTCTTGTTTAATTGACTTTTTTTTGGACTGTTGAGTTCTATGGTGTTTGGAGAAATATAGCCCTTCTAACAGTATGAACTCTTTTGATCCATGAAAGGAATGTCTTTGTATATTTTTTAGGTTTTTTATTTCTTTCAAAATGTTTGTGCTTTGTACTTGCTTTGTAAATTTTTTTCTAAGTGTTGTATTTATCTTTGATGCTATTTTAAATGGAATTTTCTTATTACCATTTTCCAATTTTTCATTGTTAGTATAGAGAAGTGCAACTGATTTTTGGGTATTGATTTGGTGGCTTATAATTTTGCTGAATTCACTTACTGGTTGTAATAATTTTTCTTTTGGGATCCATTAGGATTTTATACAACTTCATGCTACCTGTTAGTAAAGATGATTTATTTCTTATTTTCCAATCTGGATTCATTTTACTTAATTTTCTTGCTGAATAGCTTCTGTCAACTCTCCAGTGCAGTGGCTGAATAGAGTAGCATGACTAATATCTGTCTTGTTCCTGATTTTAAGGGACAGTGTTCTGTCTTTCTCCATTAAGTATGACATAACTGCTAACTTTTCTTAGACGGTGTTTATTAGGTTAAATAAGTTTATTTTTACATTTGTTTGAATGTTTTATCATGAAATAGTGTTGAGTTTTGTCAAGTGTGTTTTCCGAATGATATGTTTTTCTCTTTATTCCATGAATACTGTGTATCACATAGATTGTTTTTGGATGTTAAACCAACCTTGCATTCCTGGGATAAATCCCATTTGGCTATTACGGCATTTAACACTTTTTTTTATAGCCACCAAAACTTGTTTAGTTAGTTTAATATTCATATGAGTATTTAAGGTTTCCCAAAATGTTTTGAACCAGTACTTCTCCCCTCTTTGCTGAGGGGCTTTCTGTATTTTATATCCTCAGTGTTCAATGGTTTATAATTCTGAATTTCTCCCCTCTTTGCTGAGGGGCTTTCTGTATTTTATATCCTCAGTGTTCAATGGTTTATAATTCTGCCTTCACCTTCATTTTCTGCTTGCAAAGACTATCAAGAGCAGTTAGAGGCAAGAAATTAGGGCTTTCTCAGAAGTCTTTTAGAAATGCATCAGCCCCAGCCATAAGGATGACCTTCTAACCTCAGCCTCCTATACTGGAGGTTCTCAAAGCCTTCTATGAACATCTCATTCCTTACATTTTCATTTTGAGTTGTTGTTGTTTTTTGCTAGCCTCTTGTTGGGCCCAACTAGTTGTACCACCAAGGGCAGCTGCAATGCTAATTAATTAACTTTTGTGGTTTTTGATAAATGCCCACTTGAGCAGGCTCTGAGTCAGGTCAAATAGAGGGGAGACTTACATTATGTGCCCTTCCATCTGTTCTGTCCCTCCCAGTGAATGTGAGGCTACTGGATCTCACTGATACCATGACTGGGAGGTTATCCCAGAGCTGGAAAAAATCAGGGAGCGGGACTAGGGCCCTTGAAAAACCACAAATCTCATGACCCTTACCAAGATCCAGATGTTCTTCTTGAATAAATGCTCATCATATTGGTTTAAGCTTTTGGTTAAATCAGAGTCCTACAAAAGCTGACTATGACAAATTTGGCTTCTTTTTTGATCTGTGATTTTTTTTTTAACGTTTTGTTCTCTGTGCTTTTATGAAGGAGAGTGGACTTTTGGAGGTTTGCTCCATCAGCTCAGAAGTACTGACCAATCTCTGGTTTTTATTTTATTATTTCCTTTTTTAAAAAAAAAATTAGCTCAGCATGTTCTTACGCATTGGAGGGATTTGTTGCTACACATTCATAAGCATACATAGTGACAAAGTAGCTGCAGCCTGACCCTTATCCCATATCTCCCCTGCTTCACCCACTCCCCACTCCCTTGTCTCCAATGTGATGGTTCTCTATTGTGTATATAAATGTCTATATATATATGTGTATGAGTCTTTGAATTTTCAAGTTTTAAGTGCCTGCATGAGTATCATGTGGCTTCTCTGGGGAGTCAAGTGTACCATACAGAATTAATAACCCCCCTTGTCCCTTACTCTCCACCGTCCCTCTCTTCTCTCCTTGCCCTCTTCCCCCACCCCTTCATTGCTATAGCTGCCTCAGATTATGTGATTCTTAAATTTGGTGTATCTAGTAAGCAAACTTGTCAAACTTCCACCATTTCCTTGGTTTTACGCTAGCTTATGCAAATAAAAGAATGCATTCAACCCTTAAGTCTCTGGGTTTGGCTTATTTCACCCACCACGATTTTTTCCATTTCAATTTCTGATTTTTAATTGGAGAAAATTGCTCACATTAGGCGAATTACTGATATATTTGATATATTCCACCATCCTACTATTTATGTTCTATTTGTTTGTTGCATGTGTCATATTTTCCTTCATTTTATACTTTTTAAGATTGTTTTACTAACCCTATGTCTGCTAGCTACACACACACACACACACACACATACACACATGTACACACACATGAATATGCATATTATTTTAGTCAGCTTTTTCACTGCTGAGACCAAAAGATCTGATAAGAACCATTTTAGAGGAGAAAAGGCTTATTTGGGGCTCACAGTTTCAGAGGTCTCAGTCCATAGATGGCTGACTTCATTCCTTGGGGCCTGAGGTGAGGCAGAACATCATGGCAGAAGTGTGTGGTGGATGAGGCTGCAGCGGTGGCTTAGCGGTTTCGATGTTTGCCTGGCAAGCACAAGGACCCATGTTCAAACTTCAGTACACAACTAAGTGTTGGAGCAACGAAGGCCATGTGAAAAACTAAATAAAGTTGTTTCTCTCTTTCTCTGTCTCTCTCACTGTCCCTGTCTCTTAAAAAAAGAAGAAGTGTGTGATAGAGAAAAATAGTTCAGGACATCATACCAGGAAGGAGAGAAAGAGAGAAAGAGGTAGAGATAGGTAGATAGATAGAGAGATGATAGGTAGATAGATAGATAGATGATAGATAGATATCCTCACCAGGGATAAAGTACACCCTGAAAGCACTCCATCAGGGACCCATCTCTTCCAGCCACACCCCACCTGCCTGCAGTTACCACCCACTTGATCCCTATAAGGGAATCATGCACTGATTAGGTTAAGGCTCTCATAACCCAATCATTTCACCTCTAAACTCTCTTGCATTGTCTCACCTATAAGTTTTTGGGGTATACCTAATATTTAAACCATAACACATTATATATATACATATATGTAATTTATCAATAATTTTATGTATTTACAATAATTCTTCTAGTGGCCATTTTAAATACTTCAGTGGTCATTTAAATAACTACTACTAGTTAGTTTTCCACTTCCCAGATAATTCTAGGGTCTGAAAAACACTTTGAGTCAATTTCTCTCACTCCTTCCTTTTATAATGCATATATATTTTACTGTATGGGAAACCATACAACACATTCTTATTATTTTATCCAATCAATATATATTTAGTTTTACCAGTACTTTTTTGTTTCTGTTGTCTTTCATTTCTTTGTACACTTTCATCCGTCTGAAGAAATCCCTTCAGTATTTTCTTCATGTAAGTATGCTAGCAGACATTAGAAAAATTCGTATATTTCTTTATCAATTTTATGGGATTTTTTCCTGGGTTTAGATTTCTATGTTGACATTTATTTTCTATTAGCACCATAAAGATGACATATGTCTTAGCTAGAAATGTCATATACCGGGGGGCTTAAATAACCATCATTTGATTCCCCCAGTCTGGAAGGTTGAGAAGCCCAAGATCATAATGCCATTTCATGTCGTTCCTGGGGAGGGCGCTCTTCCTGATTGCAGGCAGCCACCTTCTTGCTGTGTCCTCAAGTACCAGAGACAAAGATGATTTCTCTTATGCCACATAAGGGCACTAATCTCATTATGAGGGTTCCATCCTCGTAATCAAACTACCTTGCAAATGCCCCACCTCCAAATATTGTAGCACTGAGCATTAGGGCTTCAGCCCATGAAATGGGAAGACACAATATTCAGTCCAGAGCAATAACTTATTGTCTGGCATATCCTCCTGAGATAGCAGTCTTACATTGCTCCTAAAAAATAACAACTTTGTTCTCAGGCCCTTTAAAATAGACTTTTCGCCTTGTCTTTGGCTTTTAGAGGTGCCCAGGCATTATTTTCTGTTTGCTTGCTCTGTTTAGAGTTTGTAGTCCTTTTTTTTTTTTTTAAATAGAGAGAGTGACAGCGAGAAAAAGGCACAATCAATTTTATTTAGTTTTGAATGTGGCTTTTGTTGCTCTGACACTCCGTTGTGTACCTGGTGCTAGGATTGGAACCCATATCCTTGTGCATGCCAGGCAAGCGCCGTAACCAATGAGCCACTGCTCCAGGCCCTTGCAGTGCTTCTTGAACCTGTGATTTGAGCTCTTTAATTCACTTTGAAAAATCTTCACCCATCGTCACTTCATATGCTGCTCATATTATATGCGTGTTGGAACTTTCATCCCCAGTTTCGTGTCTTTTGTTTCTTGACTTCTTACCTTTTCCTGCTGTGTTCAATGATAAGAATATTTTCTGCTGACTACCTCTCAGCTCATCAGTCCTTATTTTAGTTGTTTTTCCATCTACTGTTTAATCCAGGGTATATTTTTAATTATAATTAAAATTTAATGATGATTTTCAATTTTATAATTTTGTCTTTTAAAAAATATATTCCATTTTCTGGCAAAAATCTCCAACATGTAATCTAGTTTTATATTATGTAATCACAGTTATTTTAAAATCTGTGTCAGGTCATGTCAATATACAGGTGCCTGTTGGACTACTAATTAGTTGTGGTTTTTTGGTCCCCCTATCCTTTTGTTTATTTGCTTGATAATTATAGAGTTATTATTATATATTATAATAAGAATTTCAAAAGCTTTGGATAATATTATCTGCCTCTATAGAGGACTCACCCTCTACTCTGCAGGCAATAGAAGAGAACATATAATACAATCACAGGCTGAGAAATCTCAAGACTGACTTGTGGTCTTTATTAGGTTCCATCACCAGAACCTTTCTTATGTGTCCTCTTGGTGAGTAGTAAAGTCACATTTTAATTTCTCAGCACTGGAACCATGGAAAAAATGCTGTGTTTTCCAGCTCTTTCTCCTTGGCATCCTAGCATCTTGCCTACTAAGAAGAAAACGCACATCAGTCGAACACCTGGTGCTGAATGCAGGCTTACCCCTGTGTTTCGTCCTCTCTTGAGTCTTGATCCCTTGACACCTGAATGCTCTTCTATCCACACACTCTGGCTTTTGTGTCTCACACCACATGAGATTTTACAAACCTCTGCTGGCTTTTTGGTATCATACAAAGATTGGCAAATACTCCAAGCGAGGAAGCTTCATGTAGTAAGCTGAGCTTCAATGTACTTCCCTTCTCTCTGGGATCTGTTCTCTCAAGTCCTGGTAGTCTTCATCGCTCTTTAACACCTTCAGACAGGCTATTTTTTTCCTTTTAATTCAAGTTTTCTAGTCACTGTTGTTTTTCTGGGAGCATTGACCTGTTAAGAAGCTACTCCATCATAGCTGGAAGTAAAAATCTGCATGTGTTTATTTTTAATAGACTTGAATTTTTAAGAAGTTTTAGGTTCACAGCAAAACTGAGCAGAAATAAACAGAGAGTTCTCATTGAGACCCTGTCCTACACATTTACAGCCTCCCCATCCAGCCTTTGTTACACTCAATGAATCTTCATTAAAACATCATCACCCCAAACCCACAGTTTCCAGTAGGGTTTACTCTCAGTGTTGCGCATTCCAAGGCCCTTGACAAATTGCATTCATTTTAAAATAAACTTCATTTGGAAAAAATTTAGGCTGACAGAAAATTTGCAAAGATAGCACTATGAGTTCCTATCTGCTCTTGATCCAGCTTCCTTTGATGTTTTCATTTTGTGTTACCATGGTACGTTTGTAAAACCTAAAAGAAACAACACTGGCATGTTACTATTAAGTAACCTCCAGACTTCATTTGGATTTCACTGATTTTTTTTTGCATTAATGTTCTTTATTTGCTTTGGGACACAGTCCAGGGACATAGTCCAGGATCCCACGTGGCATTTACTTGTCATGTTTCATTTGGCTCCCCCGATCTGAAACACTCTCCTTTATTTGATGGTATCAAGTTTTCAGGATTACTGAATTGCTACTTTGTGAAATGACCCTCTGTTTGGTTTTATCTGATGCTTTTCATATGGTCCTACTGTGTTAAGGATTCTTTCTTCCTCCTTTTCTTTCTTTATTTATTTTTTTTGTTTTCTTTTTCTTTTTTTCCTTAAGAAAAATTTCCATGGGACGAAATAGCTTTCTGATCACATTCTATATCAGGCTGTACATGTTATCAACATGTCTTCCAAACCTCAGTGTCCATCTTGATCACAGCCAATGCAGCATTTGGAAGGTGTCTATGTTATAAAATCACCCCTCCCTGCTTCCGTGTTTTCTTTTTTGGAGACAAGTCACAAAGTCCAACCCAGATTCAAGCAGAGCTAAGTTCATGGAGGGGTTTATCCACATAAGCCCATGTAACGATTTGGATTTTTGGGGGGTTGCTGGGTGTGGAACCCAGGGTATTGCACATGCTCAGCAAGCTCTCTACCACTGAGCTACACCCCAGGCTAGACTTTCTTAAGGAAGATTTATCTTTTCTTTCTTATTATGTATTTAATCATATATTTATACTAGGATGGACTCATGTATACTATTTTTACTTTGAATTACAATTCAGTCCTATATTATTTACTTAATTTATTTATTTATTGCTCAAATTGTTCCACCTTCAGCCATTGGGCACTCTTTTTGTTTGGTGTCTGTGTCCTTTGGACATGATTCCACGTCCCTTCCCTCTTATTTTTTCTAGCATTTTCTAACTTTCTTGATACCACAAGGTGCTCCATGTTTATCTTGTATTTTCCCTACCTCAGCTGTAGAATCCACTCTTCTCCAAAGCTCTGGTTCTTTTCATTAGATAATTTAGAAACCAATCTCTGAGTGCAGGTCAGGATAATATAGTTGGAGTCTTTCTACATAGTCTGCATTTCATCTTGGGATTCCATGACTTCCTGATTGATTTTTTAAAACTTTGCTTACATTAAAGTTCACTCTTTGTTGAGAGACAGTTTTGTGGGGTCCAAGAAATGCAGAGAATTATGTATCCATCGTGGGGACCATACAGAATACCAAACTCAGCTAAAAATTGCCCTGTGCCTCTGTTTTGGAGTTGACCACCCAGGTCTTTACCCGCTGAAGAGTATTGATCTGTTTTCTGCATTTAATTCTAACCTTGGCACTTCCAGCTTGTTTGCAGATCTTGGAGTGGGAAGGGATGATTGAGATGGCGTTTTGACGTCAGCTTTGCAGGAATGAGCAGGTAGGTCATCACGCCCGTTAACTAGATTGTGAGTTATTTGTCTGGCTCATCATTGCACTTATAAGAGAGCACTTAGCATGAAGTGGGTGCTCACTAGAAAGATAGATTTTTTTTGCTGCATAAAGTCCTAACAGTAAAGTTCCCATGCCTTTGAAAAATATAATTCCAACACCAGTAATTGCTGCTGAGTGTTGGTTGTGCGAATACCAGTTCTGCATTTCTCTCTTCTCCCCATCTTCTAGCCACCCAATATTTGATTAAAATCTGGGTAAAATCTTTACGATCTGCATCTTTTGTCCACTATGTTACTGCCATTAAAAACTATTATCTATTTGGACTTCTAGGTTTTAATCTAGAAATGTTTTTTTAATCTAGAAATGCAGTGCCACCTAACTTTCCATGTATCCAATAGTGCCCAAAAGAAACCTTGGGAGACAATAGATGTAGCTTCTCCCAGTCATGCAAACTGGCAGGAAGGACCAATCCAGAGAGGAAGGCTATCAATTCTTCAAGAAGTCACAACCAGTGTGTGACCCAAAGAAGGCAACCTCTATTCCTCTTGGCTCCTGTGACAGAGTAGACCAAGCTGTCACTTTTTGGATGCTGATAGAGAAAGCACATGCAAGGTTATTACCGTGGCCCAGGTGGACCTGCCAAGCTTGAGTCTCCAGACCCCTCTTCGAACCAGGTGTGAGGGTTAGTCTCCCAGTGCTGCGAGCATCCTCTTTCCTTAGTTGTTTTCTTAAGTGATGGAAAAACTAGAAGGGGTAATGGAAGATGTGATTCAAGATACAGGAGGATTCAACAGGAAAATTGGGTAATTTGCTTGTAAATGTCTCTGTAGCCTCTGGGCTATATCTACCCAGAAAAAAAACACAGTGAAGTGGAAATTTGGCAAACATGATCATTAATTACCTAATTTGGTTGTTTATTCCAATCAAGTTAATTGGTTAACTGCCAGCTTTCCATTCCACTTTGAATTGCTCAGGGACAGTAAAAGGGAAAGGGATTAAATCGTGCATCTGATTCTTTTAGGCATAGCTGATGAAAATGTTTTTGTGGAATAGGTATTTGGCCTTTATAGTAGTTCATGATGAGAATTTTTCTGTATTTTCTTTGCAAAATGACAAGAAACTCAGCTGTATTTCTGGCCCATTAACTCACTTAGACACTGAGATTAAGCCAACCTTTCACTCCCTGGTCCCTGACGTTATTTGTCCATGGATTTAACAGGATACATTTAATAGCAAGATAGAAAACTCTTGGCGATATGGTACAGGTTCCCTGACATTAGAGAAGGGAGTGTGGATATATCATTTACCTATTTTCAGGAGCTTTATGTTTCTGTGTGGAAGATGATTATATACTCTTCCATATTCATTCATACATTCATTATTGGAAATTGGAGATGTGGCAGGTCCTGTAGTAGGTATGGAAGATATAAAGATGAATGATAGAGGATCTTGCCCAGAGGAGTTCCGTGTCTTGTTAGAGAGTCGAAGCTAGAAATTAATGTCACTATAGTATGATCAACCTGATAATGGAAGCATGTAATACGCACATTTGTTGCAGAATGGAGAGGATGGATCAGAGAAAGTCTGGTTCATAGAGTAGGAGTTGAAATGGATGGATGAAATATAAGTAAGATTCCTGCTGTCTAATAGAGGGGTATAATGTTGGAGCACAGAGGTGTCCTAAGCATGACAACAGCACATGCCAAGGTATAGGAAACAGTGAGCCCTGCTGGGGAACTGCCAGGTGCTCACCCTGCCTGGGAAATGAGATGCAGGTAGGAAGGTGGGGAGGTGAGAGTGGGTAAGGTAGGCAAAATCTCAATAGCAGTATGAGGAGAGGCTTTGCAGAGTTCTACGCAGGAAGACTCACTTGGTCATCTTTGAAGGTCCCTGCAGTGGTCACTAGATGAACAGCATCTCTAGAGGGAGCAGCAGTTCTCACCTCAGGGTTCTTGCCCATTGTGTAGCCTTAGAGAAGTCCGTAGGCACCTCCAAGGGTCAGGAAAATAGGATCATAGTGCATTCCTTGAAGTATCGTTGAGAGCATTAGAGACTACATATATTAAGTACCTATAACAGTGTCTGGAATTTGTCACGACTGTGGTGAAGCTAATATTAATGTTTCGGAAAGTGGAAGTGTTTCTGCGTCTGCGTCCTGAAAGAAGGGGTACCATATCCAGAGTTAGAGCAGTATCATGCTCTGAAGTCCCGTTCATGTTGCCACCAGCTCACGTTGCAACTGAGTCTTCAAAGGCTACGTCATCATTTTATAGGGTCAGCTGCTTTAGGATGATTGCTGGACTGGGGTATTCCATGAGCAGCGGTTCATTGCTGCACTTCATGTGCTAAAAATGAGCTCTCCTGTCGGAACCAAGGCTGTGGCTGGGGATGCAGAGCATTTGCCTAGCGTGCATGGGTTACATGTGCAGCAAAACACACACACACACACACACACACACACACACAAGCAAAGCTATGTGGAATATCAAGGCACTAAATAAAGCACTCTGTGCGTCTCAAAATGATGACGTTAGCAGAAGCCTTGCAGGCAAGAAAGACAAATCCCAATACAGATGAGGTGTGTACTCCAGAGAGACCGAAGTGCTATCCCTGCCATAATGGAAGTGATAGAAGCGGCTGGATCCCCCAGAATGGAGGGTCTCAGGAGCTCATTGTTGGTCTCTGCAGTTGACTGGGCGGGCTGTTGGCAGTGGTGGTAGATGGATCAGCTTTGGTAAGTGAAAGCCCATGTTGCTGAGCCCATGCGCAATCTTCAACCCTGCTATTGTGTCCACCTTGCTCAGAGGTCTACAGGGCAAGAACAGGAGAGAGGATGGCAAAGAAGCTGACTGACATCCACAGAATGGACCATCCTGCCTATTAAGATCTTCCCAGTTAAGTTTCCTTTCTTGCATACAATCATATTTATCCTCTATATTCATTCACTTTTGTCACTAATTTTCCAAGTGTTTTTTTTAACTCCTTGACCGTTTGACCAAACCATTCACCATCACCCATAAACCAGAATAGATAATATCTCCAGCTATTTCTCCTTCCAGATAAAATGAGCAACCAGGTACATTGATTACTCCTGACAGAGGGGAGAAATTCCATTCACCACTGTTCTTTGGTGGTAATGTAATGTATAGCTGTCTCCTTGTGATACCAGTATACCACACAGAACTGTCTGTAACCAACCTGAATTTTTTCTTCCTCAGTCATGATGATGACTATAAAAAGTCGTTCATGGAGTAATGGTTGCTGCTTTTCTTCTATGTTATAAATATCATGGAATTTCCTCTATTGTTCAACTTTAATTAGGACTCATATAGTGAAGGACGAATAGAGTTCCCAGCTTACCAAATCGATAACATCAACAAAGATATTTACCATTGCTGATACCTTCGTTCTTAAGGATCTGAGTTTCCATTTTTATTATTTCCTTAAACCTAAATCCTTGGTTAGGATTTAATCTTTAAATTTATATTTTTCACCAAATTTGAGAAAGTTTCACCCATTATTTGGTAATTACTCTCATCTTTCTTTCTGAGACTCCAACTTCACTTATCTTAAACCATTTAAAACTTATTCTGAGACTCTGCTAATTATCTGATTCTTTCCTCTCTCTCTGCTTTTTTTGATTGAATAACATCTGCGGGTCTGTCTCCACGTTCACTGACTCTTTCCTGCGTCATTTCCATTGTGCTCTAGAGCACATCCAGAGAATTTTTAGTTTCATATATTGTGTTTTTTTATATTTAGATTTCTATGTGGCTCTTTTTAATAGTTTCCACATCTCTGCTGAGATTTGCTGTTTTCATTCATTGCAAGCATATTTTCCTTTAAGTCAATAAAAGTAATATAAGAGCCATTTTAGAATTCAAATCTGCTAATTTCACCATCTTTTGCTCTCCATTGAGTGTCTTTTCTTGTGACCGTTCATTGACGCTTCATATTTTTTTCTTTTTGCCATATCCTCAATATTATGAAGTTTATGTTGTAGAAATCTGGATTCTGTTATATTCTTTTACAGACAGCTGACTGATTTATGCATTATTTGTTTTAGCATCTAATTAACTTGGTTTCACTCAAATCATAAACTCAGCTTGAGTATTTTCAAGTCCCATTTGTCTTTCCTGGTATAGCTTTTTTAATTGCGTGGTAATAATAGATTGAAGTGTGGGTCCTCTCCATAACTGAACCGTGAACTTCTGAAAGTAGTAGCGGGGTCCTTTCACATAGCTGAGTACTGGCACACAGGGGACCTGCCACGATGCTGAAGGCCTGCATGAGCAAATGGGCCATGCAATTCAGAAAACATCCACCAAGCCAGAACACCTTCACCAAGAGGATCCAGGAGCGGGGAGGAGGGGGGGAGATGGGAATCCTGAGTGTATATCAACTCTTATATTCTTATGCTTTGGTTTAATTTTCACTTGTTAATCCACTACCAAGAATCTGGGCCTCAGCCATGTTTAATCTTTAATGTTCTTGCCTTCGTATATTATTTCTTACAGAGTGCATGTTATGGCAAAATTCTATCATAATAAAATAGTTTAATTGGCAGATGGTGATTTGTTACTTTAACTACATTTCCATAATGTTGAATTAATTCAAAAGGCCTAAGTCTGAATCACAGCTCAAGCCAAAGCACAAGCCTACTTCATCACTCACTCACTGTACATGTGAGTCCTTCTGCTCTTGCACGTTCTAGATTCCAGAATTGCAAAAATCAGCATAGTTACTGCCCTGAAGGGATGAGGGAAACAGAGAGGTCAGTCCTTTAACCACTTATTTGCAGATTCAACAAATATTCATTGAACAGAGATTTTGTACTGAGTACTTTGCTGGGACCCAGGGATACAGTAACAAGGAGAAGGACAAATCTCTGCCCTTAAGGAACGCAGAGTTTCTCTGGAAACCATGAACTCCAGGAGAGGTTTTTCTATACTGTGGTCATTCAAGAACCACCCTCATATTTCCTTTTTGCCATGTCCTATACAACATGTCTTGCTAGCTCATATTTATCTAGAGTCTCACTCTCCAAAAGCTTAATCAATTTTATTTAAAAAGAAAGATCATATCACAGATTGGATATGCCACTTATGCCTTTCAAATTCACATGAAAATAAGTGCATAATTATTAAAATGCAAAATATCAAGTATTACATATCCCACACTCTGACAAATGCTGCTTTAAGCATCTTAAATGTTGCAAAAGAAGCATTTTATAAAGTGAAAGAAATACAATGGGAATATGAAAGGAGTTATTAGTCCTGTCTGTAATTATATAGAAGGCTCTGAAGAAACGTCTCTTTGATGGGAGTGACAGTATCCTCCTTACCACTGAGTCCTCTATAGTAGGCAGAATAACGTCCCCCTCCTCCAAAGAGGTCCACATTATAAAGAACTATGCCATATTACAAGGCAAAGAGGAATTAAGACTGCAGATGGAATTAAAGTTGTCAATCAGCTGGATTTAAGATAAGATTTTGCTGGGTTATCTGGCTGTATCACTGTAATCACAAGGGTCCTTGAAGTCAGAGTAATGGCATGAAATGTGTGAGGACCCAACAGCTGTTACTGGCTTTAGGATGCAGGAAGAGGCTTGAGATGAAAGCCCTGGCCTCTGGAAGCTGGAAAAGGCAAGGGAACCAATTCTCCCTAGAGCCCCCGGGAGGCCCCCAGTCCACCTGGTGTCAGCCTAGCTCGACTTGTGTGGGACTACTGGGCTGTGAGATAATAAATTTGTGTTGGGATGTTCAGTGGTTGAGTGCTTGCCTAGCATGCTCAAGGACCTGGGTTCCATTCCCAGCACAGCAAAAACACTACCACTACTACTACTGCTACTACTAAATAATAATAAATTTATGTTGTTTTAAGCCACTAGCTTCGTGATAATTTGTTACAGCACTCACAGGAAACTAATAAATCCTTATAGTGCCAGGCACTGGCTTGAAAATAAACCAAACAGAATAGGGATCAGGATCGCAACATTTCCTCTGTGGTCGACCTAGCATTTACTGTAGAATAGAAAAGGTAATCTTTTGCTCATGGGTTAATTGCAGATTAATAGGAGAAAACCATAACAAATTTACTTAACTGAAAGTTTATGTGACTGGACAACTTCAGAAATGAAGGCCCAAGGGGTTGGGGATTTAGCTCAGTGGCAGAGCCCTTGCCTAGCATGCGCAAGGTCCCGAGTTTGATCTTTATCTCTGAAAAAAAAAAAAAAGAATGAAGGCCCAAAGACCCAGGGAAAACTGTATTTTTAAGCTGAGGATCTGTGAAGAATGAGCATCTGGGGAGAAGCGCAGGTGGACAGAAATTGAGACTGAGCTTAGGATAATGAGCTGAGGGTGGGGGATTACAGCAAGGCCACTGTCCAGCTTCTTCTTGGCCTCTGTGGAGCACTCGTTCCTTCTGGGACAGAGCAAGACAGCCATCACATGAGGGTCTCAAGATCTTCTGTCAGATGAGGTGGCCTGAGAATTCTTCCATGGCCACGTTTGCATCGAATGGTGGGAAAATGTCAACCAATGCTGTTTTTTGCTGTCTTTTCAACTTCCAAGGTGCCATATTTTGGGGTAGTGAGTTCTGAGCCTCAATGCACCCATCCCACTTGGGGTGCGTATTTTGAGTGCGTTTTGAACGAAGGCACCGTGTGCACTGCCTTGTCATGCGTGGTGGAGCTCTGCACAGAACTGGGCTGAGCAGGGGCTTTGGAGATGGGGGAGGGTGCTGAACGTTCATGGTGTGTTTAAAGAATCCATGATCGTCTGGCAGAAGATTGTGCTCGGAGAGGAAGTGACACACAGCAGACCAGGAGGGGCCTTGTGTGGCCTGCCAAGGGTGGGGTTCGGGTCCTGAGGCCAGAGCAGTCACACGTCAACCTCCTTCTGTGTGGCATGAAAGGCGATACCCCCTGGCCTTCCCGCAGGCTGGTTTCTTCATCACATGCACTGGGGTCTCAGGTTTCTGGAACCAGGCTCCTTGCCATTCGTCCAGATGTTTGGGGAGCAGGCCTGTCCTTGTTGGACTTGGGTTTTTGGGCTGGGGTCAAGCGCTGAGCTTAGGAATGGCCAGACGGAGGAAGCCAGTGGCCGGAGCAGCGGGTGACTTGTAGACTCCCTTGGGCTGCCTCCTGCAGGAGCTGACGAGCTGTCAAGCTCCCCGTCATAAACCCCACGCTCCATGTGTTAGCAATATGGCCAGCGAGGAGCACGTGGGAGCGGCTGGGTGTGAGGCTGAGCTCCAGGCTCTGCTTCCTCTCTCCGCTGTGCCCTTAGAGACAGCTTATTTTGCTTTCTGAAAGTTACCTCGTGGAAGAAAGGGACAGTAATGAGTTCCAGATGCTTTTATTTTTCTCCCTCTATAATTGGAAACAAAAATATAGCGTGGCTTTTAAATTGAAAGTGCTGGAGAGGGGTGATGCTTTTAGGTCTGGGGTTTTAGCTGTGATTTAGAGCCCAGCGTGAGTCTGTGGTCGTCACCGCAGCAGCTGGCTGGCTTGCACTGCTCCCTGCAGACCTGGCTAAAGGGCTTTATCTCAGAGCCCCAATGAGCTTCAGCCGTCAGTCCTATTTTGAGAAACTCTAATACACGAAACTCAAACTTACAAAGCAGACAAATTTGGGCGGGTGAGCAGCCACATATCCAAGGGATGTTTGTTTTGCAGAAGGTTTCAGAGCAGGCCTTTTAATTGGAGTTCCCCTGAGGCATCTAAAAGTTTCCCCACACATCATTAATTTCCGAGGAAGGGGACAAAGAAGCATTCCAAGAGCAAAGTTCCAAGTGAAGGTCAATTAAAAAGTCTAGAGACCAAAATCCTGAAGGATAAAGTATCTTAGGGAGAAAGAATACTTGAATTACCATGGATTTGGTGGTACACGCTCAACTTTTCAGGAGTCTTAAAAGCCATAATGTGAAGGCCTGATTTAGAGCCATGCTTGGAATGGGATCAGCCTCCTTGTGAGTTCAACAGATCATCCCAAACCTGAAGGAGGAGACACCTATTCAATTTAGATTGGCAGCTCTCAGCCTTTCTTGGAATCTTTCAGTTTCCCCCTTGGCCAATCACAGTGGAAGGGTGGAAGGCAGGACTGGGGTTTAGAGTCTGGGAAAGCAGTTGGCCTCCACCAACAAGACATAATAATAGAAGTTTACATTCCTCCAGGGAGATAATCTGTAGCAAAGCGGATCCTGGCCCCCCAGCCAAACAACAGGCCAGGAACGAGAGATAGCTGAAGGGCCACTCCATCCTTAGACAGTCCACACAGCACACTGGTACAAACAGGAATTCTGGACCCCAGAGTCGGAATTTAAAACTAGGCCCTCACTTTTCATCTGCTGCAAAGCACACCGTCAGTCACCCAACCCACCTCCACTGTGTTCATAGGTTCCCGGTGTGTGGATCCCACCACCAAGCTTGGATGGAAAATGTTTCTAAGGGCTGGAGCAGTGGCTCAGCCATTATAGTGCCTGCCTGGCATGTGCAAGGATGCATGTTCGAACCCCAGCACCACGAACACAACGAGGTTCATTATTTCTAAGCAACACAGTGTAACAACTATTTGATAGAATCTGCATTGTCTCAGGTGTTGTGAGTAATCCAGAGTCGATTTAAAGCAGGCAGGATGACGGGTGTAAATTATACACCAACACCACACTGTTTTATAGGAGGGGCTTGAGCACCCGTGAGTTCTGGTGTCTGCGGCAGGTCCTGAAACCCATCCTCTGCCAATACTGAAAGACCCCTGTAGTTCCGTACTAATTGGACTTTAAGTCTCTTAGGTCCGGCTCTGCAAGCTAGGTGGACTGGTCTGCTCCTCCTGCCAGCTCTCCCATTGCCT